>CM076582.1:470163468-470341798 GCA_034641835.2 Pinus albicaulis | reverse complement strand
CTTAAGGAATCCTCCATCATCTAACGCAAGCATGAAAGAATAATTTTTGAAGGACTATGGATTCAATAATTTGCATTGAGGCAAGGTTTATTTGCAAAATGAAAAGGATAGGAAAAGGAAAATAGAAATGGACGATAAAAAATGGAAAATGACAATGGGAAATAAACATGTAGGTGAGCTTCTTGCTTTTATTTGTAGAGTAGACAAAAAGTAATGGAAAGTATATGTGAATGAAGGAAAATGAACAACTAACTCTTGCTGGGAAAATAATGGTGGTTTTCTTTGAATTTCTTGGTTGAATTTACAATTCAAAAATGGAGGAAAAGTAATGGTCTTGATGGATATGAACATGGACTTGTTCTTATGTTTCTCATGAAATCGGTCCTTTGAAAATCAATCGTGCATAATTAGTTTCTTTCAATGATCATTCGATCATCCCAAATCTGCAAAAAAACTTGACATAAAGAACATAAGTGTGTTAAAAAAGAAATGGCCAATTCCTTTTTGATTCTTACGCAAAAATTAAATGTCAAATGAAACAGATTAAGGTAAACCAAAAAATTCTATAATCGGTCCAATTCATGATATCGATAACAATCCATTTTTAAAGAATAACCATGAAAAATAAATCAACTCCCTGTTGTTGGATGACTTCATGCACTGGGTTTAGTGAAACGATTGGCATCACAAAGATTCGTTGTGTCTTGCAAGTTAAAACTTCATAGGAAAATACACAACAACAATATTAATGCCAAATATTCAGAAATCATCTAAATAATCTTCCAATTGTTCTACAAACCATTATTGAGAAGAAATTATAATAATTTTTTTTTTTTTTTTTTTTTTTTTTTTTTATTATTATTATTTTTATATTTTTTTCTTTTTTTTCTTTTTTAAAAAGAAATTATTAATAAAGATTTGATTTGATTTTTTTTATTTTTTTTAATGAAATAAAACATGGATGAAATAATCGTCTTTATGAATGTTTTTGAAACAAAGTCATGCCAATGCCTCTTTCATGCAAGATAAAAATAAAAAGCTTGAAATTTTTAAAGTCAAGTTCCTAACTATGAAGGAGATGGAGGCAGAATCCTTCTCAATTTATACAACTTGCATTTGATGCACATGTGGTAATGCCTTTGCCTCAAATAATCTGTCACTCATCATGTGCCACCACAGATGAATTCTGCCACATTTTCCTTCAGATAAGGAAATTAGATCCTTGATTATTTCTCAAAATTGAATCTTATAAAACCGTGACTGTTTACATAAAAAAAAAAAAAAAAAAAAAAAAAAAAAGTTTTTCTCTCACGCACACTGCAAATTAGTGCTATGAAGAACCCTGAATTTCCCAAAGCGCTGCGAATTTCAAAAATTTCTCATAAGATTACCTAATTCACCTTGTTCCCAAAAAAACCCATGGTTTAGTTTTTTCTAATTCGCCTCGGTTTACTCAGAAAATTCATTTTAAAATCGAGTGTTTTTTACAATTACGCATTTCGTTTTCTGGCAATTACTTCTGCAATAAAATTGATGTGGTTTTATTTGTTTTTATTTGCAGATTTTGAAGTGTAATGGCTTGTCTCTCACAAAGAATTTCAGATTGATCTTCCTCATTCCAATTACTTGCAATGGAATATGCAATTTCTCTTCATCAGCAATCTGAAATCTTCTCTTCATTAGCAATTTCTTCATGTGATACACTTTCATTATCTGTTCCTGCAATTGAATTTGTAATCTTCTCCTCATCAATAGTGTCTTCATGTCATATACATTCATTGTCTACAAATTTTAAAAATGATTTCTAATAACTGTTGTTTGAGGAAAAACGAATATGGAAAAGAGAAAGTTCTATTTTTTTTTTTTTAATTATAGTGCATGGGTCTTTGTGTGGATTGAAGGCCTGCATATATATACGTAAAGCCAAGCCAAAGGCTGGCCTCACACATATGCATGGGTCTTACTTCCATGAGCCAATTTATTTATTTATTTATTTTTAATTGATTTGTTAATAAAATTATATATATTATATTTTCAAAAATTCAAAAATATACATATATTTTTCATTAAACAAAACAATTATTGAAATTATTATTATTATTTTTTTATTTTTTATTTTATTTTTTTTAAATTTATTGTAAAATTAATTCAAATGAAATGATGAAAATAACAAATTTTTTTTTTAATTTTTAATTTTCATATATGTCCTACTCTACTTGAAAAAGAAATCTTATTCAAGTATATGAATACTTCTAATGGAACCATGTATGTAATAGGATGATAGATAAACTCATATGCAGGTTTGAAATATATTCTTTGATATGTACGTGTATATGAGAGACCAATTGCCTTGATTGAGATGATATCAGAAGATACCGAAGAATTGAGCATTGGCCAATGACTCTCCTGAACCAAGATTCAATGTAATCTTGTATTCCCTGGCTTCCTGCTATCATGTCATGCAAGTCTTCAGAGATGTGATCTTCATTTATAGAATCTGGTGATAGGCAGGCATGAAACTTTTCAATCTCTGGTTCCAATAACTTCTCTTTATCGATAGACATCCATGATTCTTGGACCTCATCTGAGTCTTCTTCTTCCGGTTGTTGTTCTTCAATGATATCTAGTGAATCATTTTTCAATACCTCAAAATTGTAAGTTTATTGAGGTGTTTTATTGTTGGGGATATGAAATGGTTGTGCATGTAGTAGAGTGGGAATGGATCTTTAGGGTGCTTGTGTGGATGATGATGGGAAAGGTAGAATTGAGGTCAAATGAGGGTGATATTGATATTGTGGTGGAGGTAAATGGTATGGATAACATTGATGATGGTATTGACGATAGAGAGGGAAAGATTGAGGATATGGTGGATTTCCTTTGTAGGGCCTTTGCCAAATTTGTTGCCAAGATTGATTTTGAGGTTGGGATTGAGATGGCCAAGGTTTCCAAGGTTGGTTTTGAGATTCCCAAGGTTGCCAAGGCAAGGGTGTTTTCCAATTACCTTGAAATTGTTGTGCATAACCTTGAAACTCTGCATAAGGATATTGCATCATATTGGGTTGATGAGGCTGCCATAGTCCTCTTGGAGCTACATAAAAAAGTTTCTCTTGTGCCTGATTTGCTCCATTATCATTCTGGTAAACTGCCTTCAACCCTGGTAATGATGGGCAATCTTCAGTAGTATGTGATCCTGCACAAATTTTACAAATTTTAATGTTATCAAGTGGACTTTCATGCAAAGCATGTTTCTTTCTACATTTAGAGAAAAATATAAATGAAGCAACTTTTTGCTTGTTTTGTATTCTTAGCATGTCAGTTTGTTCATTTAAATTACCAAGAATGTTTAGCAAATTGTTAGGTTCAGTTTGACTTACCAATCCTGATGTTGACTTACTTACTCTTGCCATAAATGGGTCTTGAGGGGATCTTACACACTTTTCTTTTCCTCTTGATATGTTCTTGCATAGTTCACAAATTTCTTGAAATGGCAATTGATAGACATCTCCTTTTCCCACCAGATTAAGAAGATCAATCCATTCATCCTTTATAGCATTTAGTAGGAGAGTTTTTAATGCATCTGATCCTAAATTATGCAATTTAGATCTTTTGATATTATAAGTAAATCTCTCTACTAAATCTTCTAGGCTTTCATCCTCTTTTTTGGTTCATCTTAAAGACTTCATTTCTAAGGTCATGGTGCATGCAATAATCTTTATATTTTTCCAAAAATACTCTTTTCATATCATCCCATGTCCTTATAGAATTTGTTCCTAAAGTCATGAACCATCTAAGAGCTCTATCCTTTAATGTTGTTGGAAACAAATTCAATTTTTGAATGTGCAATGAGTAGCCATAAGATCTATAAATTATTTCAAATTCAAAAAGAAAGGTTTCCGGGTCTTCTGATCTCATACCTTTGGAATTAGGAAGTACAGATGGATGGATGTTCTTCATTTGAACGTTGATATCAGTTTCTTGAATGGGAAATCCAAAAGGATCTTCCTCATTGTCATAATCTCCATCCATTTCTTCAACCTCCTTTGTCACCTCTTCTTCTACCTGCAAAAATATGAATTCATGATTTGGATGTGTGGCTCTCACTGCACCACATGATATAGTGGATGTGGTAGGTGATTGAAGTTTTTTTTTTTTTGGATGTAAGAAATAAGGTTACCTAGTTACACTTCCCCGGCAATGGTGCCAAAATGTTTAGTCAATTTAGTGTTCCTAAATTGCTTCCATTAATTATCAACTAAGGCTTATAACTTTTATGAAGTGTGGTGCACTATATGTGCCTAAGTGACCTTTTCCTTACTTCGTTGTATGTGTTTTTCGTATTGTTTTTGGGGGTTTTGTCTTTTTAGTACTTAGTATGTTATTCTAGGCTACTTTAGAAAAGTGAGAATGAATCTATTTAAAATGAAGAAAAGGAAATGTTGTAAAACTAGTTAACTTATAAAGAAATTAGAGTTTTATGGACAAGTTCTAAGTTCTAGTTCTAATTTAAAAAGATAAAACAAGTGTCTTAATTAGTGAATAAACCTAATCCATGGATATTGCAACTTAATTGATAATTCAAGAAATGAAAACAACTAAAAACTCAAACATTGACTGTGAAATAAGAAAGCAATCTGAAAAGAAAGAAGTAAAGAAAGATACTAAAACGGAAATTAAAATGACTTAGTTAGAAAACACATGAAACCTCCTTAAATAGCAGGGGCCCTCTGCTACCAATTCGGTGAAATTCCTTAGCTCCTTGAAGATGTGATCAAAACAGCATCAAAGAACTTAACTTCTTTATTGATAAACTCACAAATCTACATCCCATTCCATCTTAAGCTTTGTTACAAGACACTCTATAACCCTTTCTCATCTTCTCCTATTTTTCGCCATTTTCACACCTCTTGATAGGAGAAAGCTTCCCCTATTTATACAAAAATATGAGAAGTTATCTCATTAATGAGAATCCATGAATCTCTCCCTCTATCTCTAGAGTTACAATCAAAATAGGAAATGATAAGACACATGTATTTTTAGAGTTTCAATATAAATAAGAAATGAGACACATATCTTCTTAGAGTTTCAATACAAAAAGGAAATGAGACATATATCCTCTTGATCCCATGATCTTCTCCACTCAAATTCGAATTTGGTTTTGGTAGGCCACATAAAGGTCTTTTAGAAGATTCCTTTTGACCTACACATGGCAACAATCTCATCCCACTTGTTAGGTATAAGAATATGCACATTATTTTCTAATTTTTAACCACAAATTCACTTTAAAATGCTAAGAATTAATAAAGTTTGGAAAAACATAAATGTAACCCAATAGTGGTAATGGTAAGGTAAATGTAATGAAATGGAGGTGGAGTGAAGGTGGTAATATGGAAATATAAGTGAAAATGTAATGGAACTGAATGCCAATTTCAAGGCCCAACAATCTCCTTATGATCCATGGAGTGCCTCCTCAAGTTCTTCAGGTGGCTCCTCCCACAAGAAGGAAAGAAATGTAATGTGGCATTCATGGTTGGCCCATGGTTCCTCCTGAAATGTACAACATGTGTAGTAGGGATAATCATGCTCCCAATGGGCATCCTCAATCTCAAGTCCACTCTCCAATAAAAGCTCCCCATGAACATAAACATATCAACAATACATGGAAGCATAGTACAATAAGAACAAGTTTCCAAATGACAACCAGAGAGTGAATCATAGTTCCACCAATGGAACCAGTGCAGTGCATACCTTGCCTGCATCAAATCAAACAAAAACAAATGTTCTTCTAGCCACTTGTTTGCTGCTACAATCATTTTACAAGATATAGACATGGAAGTACAAAAAGGTGTCAATGGTGCACACCAAAAGTCATGTGGCTTTCCCCACAGTCCAGCAATGAGATAGCCAATCTCAATTCTACAAATGGCTTCAAGTACATCATTATACAATATGAAAGAAGGAATAATCCTCCTTGGTACAATATGTTGCACATAAAAAGACAAGAAGTACAAAACATGAGATGGAATTGTACATTCTCCATTATGTACTTGAAGACTTGAGCTGAAATGGCTCAACTGATAATGCTCCCTTACTCCCAATGAGTAGGAAGGTGGCTGTGACATCCTCTCCATCATCATCTGAGCTCTACATCTCTCCATATGCTGAAATATGTCTTGCTAAATGCCCTCCCAAATGAACTCCTCTGCCAAGGCAAGATATGCATCAAAATGCATGGAAAAGAAGTCCTCATGTGCTGCATGTAGAAAATTCTCCTTGAGACTAGAATATTTAGTCAAGAAGACTCTGCCATGTGAATAAATGACCACATCATCCACCATGTATCTGTCATATCCATCTAGGTCATCCAGAATCATGCATGCACCAAGATCCTTGGAGTACTCTACCAAGAGCTAAGATCTCCAGTAAGGATCAATCCTCCTAAGAGACCACGTTGGTGATCTGGCATGTGAAGCTCTCTTCCTACTGTTGTTTGCTACTTTGACATCCCCCATGCCAAATTTCTCCTCCAAACTCTTCACCTCTCCAAAATCCAAGAGTGGTGAATCCAAAAACAAGATGGCTTTCATCAATGATAGATCTGGTGGCCTCCCTGGTGGAATGCCTCTATGAAGTGAGACATCAATGTCAAGAGTGGACTAATCATAAGGTTGGGCAACCTTGCCCTTGCTCTCACAACGCAATACAGTCTATCTCCTCTTTGCACTAGTTCTATGAAATAGAGAAGGGTGTGTGCTTCTCATCACATGATGCTACTCTTCCTTCCTCCTTCCTCCTTCCAGCTGCAATGCTGAACAATCATGCTGCTCACTGATTGTGCTTGGACCTCCATGTATGAGATCCTGGGAACTTCCTTGCAAAGATGCAAGAATCCCTCTAGTTGGAGCAAGAGCTCCTCCTTCCTCTGCATGAGGTGCTAGATCAGCTCTAGAAATGACAGTGTTATTGCCCTCAGTCTCCTCAACATGAGTGGGCAACCTTCCAATGATTGGATCCTCTTTTGGAAAAGGGATCTCTTTGCCTCCTTCTGCCAAAATACCAGATGAAGGTCTTGCCTCCAACAAAGTATCATGCAAGATATCGGCCTCCTTCATATTTCTCTGAAGTGATTATGAGTCTATGGTTTCCTCCATCACATGCAAGGGTTTTGTTTGTTTAGATGTGTTTGTTTCCTCCACATGTGTTTCAGAATCCCCCCTAAGAAATCTTTCCATCAAAGTTCTAATGAACATTGCATAGGAAGAAGTATTTGCATTATTTAAACTAAAAGACTCAAAAAACCACCATGCATAGACCTTACCTCCCAAGTGCAGCGCTGCTATTCTGATGGCCTCATCTTCGGAAATCTGATGCTGCTGCAGAAAGGTGTCTAGCTCTTCTACCCAAGCCCTGGCTGAACATGTAGGGGAACCATCAAAGATAGATAGAATAAATCTATCCATATTATGCAGCTTGCTCCTCCTCACCATGATCTTGCAAAACTCCGGAAAGGTATCATGAGCTCTAAACTTCTGATTTTGAGACTCATACTCATGCAAGAAACTACTAAGAGTTCCTCTCTTCGGCATTCCTTATTCTTCTTTCCCTCTTATGGCAAAGCTGGCCATGTGACTGCGCTATACCTCATAGGGTGTGGCTGCATGCTCACACTCCCTATAATAAAACCCAGAGTTTGACTCAGTTTCAAACCCTCTTGGAGATCCTGTACATAACTCCTTCCTTATCTCCTCAAATTCTTCATGAATGCTCTATACAGATCTTGGAAGAAGCTTTGTAAGCTTATCTTCCTTTTTATCTCCACACAGTGGAGTCTTCATCTTCTCTTTCCTTAATAGCATGATGGCTGAGATCCACCGGCTGAGCCAGAGATCATGCTTTGATACCACTGTAGTATTCCAAATCAGGAAAATGCTACAGCAATGAGAATATCTCAAGATATTCTAATGTTGGAGACCCAGCAATATGTAAACACAATAAGTGGAGCAGCAGCAACACTCAAATCATAAAAACATGAGAGAAATCCATAGCCATCTTATTAAATAATAGCAGCAACAATAGAATACAAGATCTTGAGGAAAATGCTACTCAAGATAAGCAATGCTCAGCCTCAAGAAACAAGTACAAGAAACATGATAAAACCACTGCTACACATTTATGCTCAAGCTATGACAGCACAATTTTATAGAGCAACTGCATGCTACATATGTCAAATACATATATATATCAATATATGGCCCAATACAACATTGGGAGTGAAGATCTCAACTCCCAAAGACTACCTCAAGTCAATCCAGGAAGGATTGGCTATAATATACAAAATCTGCAAAATGTCGGAGTTGCTGGGTAGCAGAAAAAACTCAAGAACTGGAAATAAGTGGAGAAGGTTGAAGATGTTGCATCTGATGAAAATAGCTCCTCCAATGGATCTCTAGAATGAAAGGCTGATCCTCTCACCTAAGATCTCATCCTCCAAAGATATCTGCAAAGCCCCACTACAAATGCTTCACTAAAATAACGCAGTCACTAGATGAAACTGCGTTGTAGGGCTAGGGAATGAGTTGGCCTTGATGCCAAAGTCTGCAATAAGCTCCAGAATGCCTCCAATATGATCTCCCAAGGAAAAGAGAGACTCCCCCTATGAAAAATAGCAGATGGAGGTGGTGTAGTGAACCCTCACTGCAACAGCCAGTAACACAACATTATTCTGCTGTAGAAATAACGCTGTCTTGATGGAGGATACTTGGCCTCAATCCTAGATGTGAGGAAAATTAGTGCAATCCCTCAAGAAGCCTCTCAAGAAGGAGAAGGAATCCTAAACAAGAATTCCCCCGACAACTCTTGCTAAACAGCAAAGAATGCACAATGTCTGAATAGACAATGAGATGAATAATACAAGCATGCGAAACAATGGCTGCCTTGCTCTCCTTTTAAACAAGTGAAAGCCCCTCTCATGGGTCCCACTCCTCTTATGGTTTCTTCCACCAAATAACCATCTTCCCATTCATATTGTGTTGTTTCTATAAGTTCTCTCCACCTCTTATCCCAACGTTGTTGACTTGGTCAAACTTGACCTTGTCCACTTGCAAATAACCCTGTTCACACATGAGGGTGTGAAAACCAGCTCCAATGATGACCCCCTTTCATACTATGAGGGATTTTATTGAGATTTTAATTATGCATGGGCCTCCTCACCCATTTATTCTCCTCCTAGGTGAAATTAGCAAAAATTAATATTCCAAATTATTGTAGGAAAATTTTGGAATATTACAGTTTACTCAAATGTTAAGTGTAGACACCCATTATATGTGGAATTAAATTTCACAACCAATGAGTACCCATCTTGTATTCTTATAAGCAAAACCACATCGAAAAAAATTAAAAATAAAAGAAAAAAGTATGTTCATGCGCTTTTTCATGTATTTTCAATTTTTTCAATATGGGTCTACTTAGAAGTATGCAAAGTGGGTACTCGTTGGATGTTGAATTTAATTCCACATCCAAAGGGTCTCTACACTTGAAATTTGAATAAACGTATAAAATGATAAGCCAAAAATACAATTAAAAATGTAGTTTTCTAATTTTCCCTCCAAAATATTTACCCCTAGGAATGACATGATTCATCATCTTGAATCCTATTGGTTCTTTTAAAGTTAATTTTGTTAGTACATTTTTTGTTTTGAGACCCATATTTTACCTCAAAATCTAAATTATTATATTGTTTTTCATCCATCTCGAAGATTTCATAGTGGAAAAAGTGCAGGAACCAACTCACAAGACCAATTGTACTTGTGGGACCTAGTTTGGAAAATTGAGGTATAAAACCTTTTGAGAGATATTTGAGGCATTGAATAGAATTTTTTTTGTTGAATGGTGATGTCATTGATGCCAAAATTGGTCCTTGAAAGCTCTTAATATTTTTCTAGACTGCATTGATTAAAAGCTCCAAATGAGAAGAAGCCCTAGGAAGCCCTAAACGCCCCACACTTGTTGAAGATTTTGACGATGAAGATAATTTATTTTTCTTAAATGACGATATTCATTTTATTCTCCTCATCGTTTTGATTCTAACAATAAGTGGCATGAATTTTGGTTCACCTCCCTTGGGGAGATATGCTCGTTTTTAGATGTTGCCCCAAAAATTGGTCAAAGTCTGCAAAACAAGATAATGAGGGTAGCTTGTGATTGGATTATTTATAGCATTTTATATTTGGAAAATAGTTGGAAGAATATATTATTTTTATAGTAAGCCTCCAAGAAGGGAAATTATTTTGGCTCTAATTATTCAACTTTGGATTTCTCTCCTATTTGCACAAGCCAACCTAAATTATTTTGGCACCAAGATTTGAAAACTTGAATTTAGTCCTAAGGTTTGTTGGCCTTAAATTAGTATAAATATGTATCTCATATCCTTCATTAATCAACCATTCCATGCCTATATTTTATATATATTTTCTCTAAATTGGTATGAGTCTGAGTGCTGCAGAGAAGGTTAAAGTCCTCAGGTTTTTTGGTTTAAAATTTTTCAATTGGGTTATGGTTTTTCATTGTGGACTGAGCAAATGTTGATGCCATTCAACCTCCCTAAAAGACACGTGTACACTTCCTAAGGAACACATATTTGGCCTACCTTCATCATATTTGGAGCACATATATTTGGCTCTCTTTGGGTCAGATTTATGACAATACTCTGAGCCCATCCGAGGTTGTGACTGTGCCATTCTGCAAATTTTTGAAGAGTGTTTGGATGAGAAAAATGTGGCTTTTAGGCGAATATCTTATGAATCTTCGTTGGTTTATTCTCATCATCTTGTTTTATCTATTAGAGGCCACACTCACAGTTATGTTTGACTATTGACAAATGGTTTGAATCATGTAATGGTCTATGCGATGATCTCTAGTGACTAGTTTTTTTTATGGTATAAACTTTTGGTTGGTGTGATTGGTGCGATAATATGATGGCCTACCTAAGTGATGTGATTCTATGATTTTTAGTTTGATGCTCTATGTTTTTATTAATAAAGTGAAAAAGATAAACTATATATTTGTTTTGGTGTCAATAGTAGCAATGCACTCATTTTTGAGTCGAGTGATGATGGAAACCCATGATAGCAAAGTATATATCCTTGAATCTAAGTGATGGAAGCAAGGCATAAATTTTTGTGTCATACGATGGGAGAAAGACATGTACATCTCTAGATCAAGGGTAAATGCATGCATTCTTGGAGAGAAATAGTCTAATGTCTAACGCAATTCACAATGTTGGGAGGATAATTACATTCCGTGGATAAAGTTTTTTTTCTAGGATCGAATCTCATTATGTTCAAACTCACTATGGGAGGTCAAGCCCTTGAAAGTTAAAATTTCCATGAAGGGGATTTGTCAAATTGGCCCAAGATATTTCTAATCATAAATCCAGATACAATTCCTACACTATGATGCAGTCAATATCCAATTTACATGTTCCATATATACTAAGAAACTCATAAACAAAAAGGATTCCTATACGGCTGGTCAAAGACTCCTTGTTTACATTGTCGTAACAAAGATCAAACATAACTAGAGTTTGTGTGAGTTGTGACATTAGAATTATTTTGGGGAATGTGTATATATAGTATGCAGTGTGTTTGAAGTATATAACTATTTGTTCCCTATGTATTTACTAGTCTAGATATCGTTGGCCTGCTAAGGATGATGGAGCATTTTTGTTTGTGAATTTTACTTGTGTGGTTTGATGACAAAACAAAGGTTAATTGATAAGAAATCACATTTTTAATTGTGTGCAAGGTATGGTTGTCATGATTGTAGACAAGATTCCATATAATTAATGGACAAAATGCATGCCCTATGTGCTAAAGCTGGAATGATATCGCATGACTAGAGTAATGTGACTGAAATGATTTGATGAATGAAATTGCTAGTGATCTGCACATAGATGGTGGTTGAGATTAGAGAATTGAGTAATCTATTGTTATATCTCAGAGGATTTGTATTTATATCCTTATATTTTCATGTATTTTATTTTGTGTTGTTATTAATTTAAGCGGTTGTTGTAGATGTATTATCTATATAAATTATAGTGTTGATGAAAATGTGTTTTCCTATTGAAAGATGAGAAAGTATGATGCTAATGAGCTAATGTTTTCTCAGTGAAATACCATGTATAACTAAGTTGGAGTGCTGCTAGAGTTTGCATATTACAGATGACACATATATGATTTTATGTGATACTAGGGTTTGAGCATTGATGACATGTTGCTAGGGTTTACATGTTGAGCAGAGTTTGCATTGTGCAATTTCTTCATGAGTAGTATGTTGTTATGGTTTTATGGTGGAAAGAATTGTATTTCTGAGTTCAGTTTGGTTGTGGAATGTTGAGCAGAAGCAGAGGAAGTGAAGTGGTACATTGGAAACAATGGTAGTACCATGATGACAGTAGTGGAAATTATACTAGAATTGTGACAATGATATGATAAGAGCAGAGCTAGTATAACAATGTTATTGACAAAAAAATATTTTGAAATTTTGATATTAAGCATAGGTGGATTTAGTTTGAAAATTATGAAACATGGTCCTCTTGTTGAATAAGGTGGTAGGGTGGTGTAAGGTAGGAGAGTATATTCTCCTTCAGGTTGGAGCCTGAGAACACTTCAGGGCGACAAGATAGTGTTAGGGAAGGTTAAAGCCTATGTAGATTGTTGGAGAATCCTTTTAGACGAAGCTGATAAATCAAGGCGTCAGAGCATCCTTCCAGTTGGAGCCAGTAAATCAGGGCATTGGAGAGTCCTTCCAGTTGGATATGGTAAATCGTAGCGTTGGACCGTACTTCATGTTGGAGCCTGTAAACTAGGGGGTTGGAGCCTCCTTCATTTGTTGTTGAAAATCTTGGAAGTTGGAGCTTCCTAATTGATGTAAATTCAAGATCTATATTAAGAAGCATTTGGTGGTTTTTCTCCCAGAAGGGTTTCCACCTAAAAATATCTCATGTAGTGTCTTGATGTTGTGCATTGTTGAATGGTGTTGTTTACTATTCATGTGATGTGATTTTGATCCAATGTTAATGTGAATTTAATGCTCTGAAGATTAAAAATTAACTAATTGGAAGGAAGTATTGATTCATCTCTTCTAGTATTTCCAATTTTTTGGGGGGGATAAAGCTTGGTAGCTTTAGCTTTGCACATTTTTTTTTTCCTATTCTACACACAAATACATTTCCAACAACATAAGAATCACCTCAATCGAATATTGTATGCAAAATTTATGCCACTCAAAAGTTGACCTTCCTATTTTTACCACCATAACTTGAGAGGGTGCCACATCAGCCCCCACTACTATGGGAAAAGGGGCTAGCCATGTGACCATAATGAAAAATACTCTAGAAGAGTCAATACTGTAACTCTAGTTAATATTTGGTGTCAAACCTAACCATGAGTAGGCTATTAGGTTGTGTTATAACTAGGACACTATGAGGAATAGGGGTTCCATTCTTTTTTAGTGCATTTTGTTCCATAGACGAATAGTGTAGCCGAGAGTGATATGAAGAGAGAAAATAGAGAGGATTTTTGCACTGTAGTAGCCCATGATCCATCAAACTTACTTCTTTATATCCATTTTTATATTCAGAGAAATATATCAAAGCACCCTCACCTTCCAACTGGGTTTTCTCCTGAAAGGGTTTCTGAGGATATATCTTGTGTCCATTGTGGTTTTTGAGTATTTACTTCATTGTTTTCTATGTTCTACAAAATTATAATTTACATACATTTTAAATAAACATCTATATAAAGATCCATAATATAAAGATAAATAAACCCTCATAATGTAGATTTCATATTTTTAAGTATAATTTTATCAGACCTGTTGTGACGAACTGTCCATTGAAATATTGATGGAATTTTCACTACAAGGAAAAGACCCTCTAGTGGATGTTTTTGAGGAACCCCTTATAAAAATACCCCAGACATTCGTTTCTAGCGGAGGTTACTAGAGGAGGTTGGTGGGCAGAGGTTTTTGCGGATGTTTTTCATCCGGTGCGCTTATCATCGTAAACCACACCGGTGTGTTCAAAAAGAGAAAGCACCGGTGCGAACAAAACATTGGAACACCCGACACCGTGCGCTCTGTACACACTCGCTCGGTGTGTCATATTACTGTAGCGTACTAGTGCTTTACAACTCTTCTGCACTAGTGCCTCATAAAAAAGAGCGCCAAAACAGAAACCGCCCAGTGCGGTATTAAGCAACTGCACCGGTGTGCCCATAAAACCCCGCACACCGAAACATGGTTAAAAAAAAAAAAATTATGGCCAAAAGATATTATTTTTCACTTTTCTCAGTGCTCCAGAGCTCTCAAGCACCGATGCAAATTATCCTTGTCTGAGCCGCCCTGACATCGGTGCTCCCATTACACCCATTGCACGCACTGCTATTGTGCCTTGCCCACCAATCTCCGGCTTGAATTTTGCAAAACGATGGGAAAATTTTATTTTGCAAATTCTACAGCTAATATGCCTCCTCGACGGCCAAATGTATAGGTATTTTTTTTTTCCATAATTAGGCCTTTTAGCGGATTAGAATTTCAAATAACCTTAAAATTAACCATTTAAAAGAAAGAAAGAAAATTGTTACGTGATGCACTCAAGCCATTCAACTCGCACCGGTTCATGGTGCTGCCTATAAATTTATAGGCCACACCGCAATCAGTGCTAACGGTATCTACACCGGTTCCAAGGCGGTACCGATAGGCGCACCTGTTATTTAATTTTTTTTTTAAAGTGCGATGCAGTCGTTTACCCGGCTGCACCATTGACCATGTGGAATAGCGGAAACACACTGCGTTGACTGAAATATATGCCCCGGGGCGGGTAATTTTGTCAGCGCACCACATTCTACATTTCAACAGGGTCAACAGTGTGGCCTGGTAAACTGGTGCTAATGGTATCCGCACTAATTCCGGAGTGGTACCAAAGGCGCATCGTGTTATTTTAAAATTTTTAAAAAAGTGCGGTGCGGTTGGTTACCTAGTCGCACTGTTGACCAAGAGGAATAGCAGAAATGCGGTGCACTGACTAAAATATTTGCCTTGGGAAGGGTATTTTTTTCAGCGCACCTTATTCCGTATTTCGATAGGGTCAATAGTGTGGCCTGGTAAAATACCGCACCATTGACTATGTAATGATGGCAGGAGGTCAGTCCACTGACTTAACTATATGCCCCGGGGCTTAGAGTTTAGTCAGCACACCGCACTCCTGACACCGTATATAGTCAACGGTGCGTTGCAAATTTTTAGGAGCATCACCGTCGGTGCGTTGAATATTTCCGGTGCACCATCGCCGGTGCTCTCCATAAAAAGATGCACCGAGACCGGTACATGCCTGTTTCTTTTAACACACCGACATTTTTTTTTTTCAAAAAAAATTATATATGTATATTTCTAAATACATGTCTCATTTAATAAAAAAAATTGTATTTAATATGTCAATCATTCAGAGACTTAAAAGGAGAGAAGAGGGGGAACAACAATAACAACAAGCGGACTAGTATAACATGGTTCGCTTGTGGGAGGCACGAGAGAGGGAGAGATATGCATACCCTCACCCTATTATAGTAGCTACCCAGGGGCTCCTAAGGCAGGTAGGCCTCCTCAAGTTATATGAGGAGGCTAATTCCCTAAAGGGCCATGGTTTTTTTTTTAGACATCTTATTTGCAGGTGGAATGCCCACCGACAGGTTTTCTGAGTTGGTCGTAATCACTGAGGAAGATATATATTTCATTACAGAGCTATCGAGGAGAGGGGTGGATTTTCCCTCGTTCCCAGAGGTTCCAACTGGCTATGTAGCAGGGAGTCAGTTAGTGTACTCCCAGAGATACATTGGAGAAGATGTACTATCTCCTTCAGATTTTTCAAGTCTCTGGAGGTCAGTTACGTATTGGTTCATTTGGTATTCAAGAGGTGAGGTGCCTATCACTTCTCATTTTGACCATTTCACACAACACCAGTGACAAGAAATGCATTAGTTGCTTGCTTCTATATTATGTTGATTCTTTAGTATAGGAGCCACGACTTGTCAGGTGGTCTGCCATTTTTTTGTGGTAGTTCTGTATAACCTTAGATAGATGTCGTGCTCATGCACTAGGGAGGTTCAACTTCCCTTTTGCTTCAGAGATTTTTTGTTTATTTTTTGAGAGGTTTCCAGAGACGATGCCTACTTTTGTTCGACAGCCTCGTAGACCGATGTTCGAGGCACGAATGCACATGTGGGGGAAGATTATGCCCAAGAGGAGCGAGACTATGTTTCTAGCGAGGATATCGAATGATGCACTGGAGTTGCTAGCCAATGTTGATGAACATCCCTTCATTATAGTCCCCTATCCTTATGCGGGTTTGGATTAGCGAGGGTGTGCCAACATCCTCTTCACAGTTGATGAGCCGTCGGATGATAGAGGTAATATTGCTGTTTTATTTAAATTTATTCTAACATGTTCTTTAACTTGTTTTTATTAAATTGTGTAATGAGATTGTCTAATTATTGTTGTGTACTTGTATATATTTTTCAGAAATTGGGTCTTTTGATGGCGAGGACATGCCGACACCACCACATGATCTAGGTGTGGACCTTGATGACGATCAAGGCATGCCAGATGCCGAGGATCATCGTGATGTTAGGGCAGAGATGAGACCCTGCTTCCTGTCAGGCGCGCGTACCGCCTTTTTGTTAGGTGCAATGGCCGATAGTGATACGTGATGGAGTCACAACCAACTCACTGCATTGATTATTGAGGCGGGCATGAGGCCTGCTAATATGAGAGACATAAATATCGATGGTAGACTATTAAAAATATGGAGAGGCATGATGCGTGACATGTGCAGCCTGATGCGGCATGTTGTAGGAGTTATGACATTAGTTACGCATTTGAGGAGGACCATTGCACATTATAGGCATGGTCGAGATGCATCACGTGATCGACAGTCCGCGAGAAACAACTCATCATCTGATGATCGTTCACCTCGCGCCATGCCAGATGAGCAGCCTCCACTAGTATCGAGCAACAGTCATCATGTAGAGCAGGTTGGACTATCGGCCACGTCCAGTCAGCAGCTTGTAGCATCCAACAGTACTCATGATCATGAGCAAGCTAGACTATCAACCATTGAGGCTGCACCATTAACTGAGAAGGCCTCTACTAGTACTGCTATTGATGATGTACCACCAACTAATCCATGACATTTATATTACAGTTGTATATTTTTGACATTATTCAGTTATATATATATATATAGTCCATGTATTTTATGTTCATGTTGGAGTTGTACTTAATTTACATGTTGGTGATCATCATGATGTGTATATTGTTAGGTCATGTATGATATGTACTTCATTTAATGTGCAGATTGCAGATAGATGTGTATGTGATAGCAGTTATTTCACATGGGATGTATATTTGATGTTTGTGTTGTGATGATGTTAATATATAATGTTAATTTTGTTTTGTTAGATGATCATGATCACGATGATGTTAGCGATTTTGAATGTGTTTTTTAGTCAAATATGATGTTTGTACGATGGTTATCATGAACATGATGTTTATTAATTAATTTAATATTAAATGATCATGATATTGTAAAATTGTAATTTTTGTAATTCTAATTGTATGTAAAATTCTAAAATTGTAATTGTAATGGTATATATGTAAATTTGTAAAATTGTAATTGTAATTGTAATTTTTTAATTTGTAAAATTGTAATTGTATATATGTAAAATTCTAAAATTGTAATTGTAATTGTACGTGAAATTGTAAAATTGTAATTGTAATTGTAATTCTAATTCTATGTAAAATATTTGTAAATTTTAATTGTATTACTGTGAATTGATTGATTGTATGTAAAATTCTAAATTTGTAATTGTAATTTTAATTGTAATTGTATGTAATATTGTAAAATTGTAATTGTAATTGTAATTCTAATTCTAATTGTAATTGTATGTAAAATATTTGTAAAATTTTAATTGTATTAATGTGAAATGATTTTATTAAAATTTTAAAATTTTTAAATTAGTAAAATTTTAAATAATTGTAAAATAATAAATCTAGAATAATATGAATTATTGTAACATAATAAAGTTTAGAAAATAATGCAAATAAATTCATGTATTTTAGAATTATCATTATTTTATTATGATCTTAGATACAAAAAAAGAACTAATTTATACAGTACGCCATTGTTTTTTAGATCAACATAATTGTAAATTATCAAGTGAAATATTGATTTTAACATTAACACAATGCAAATTAACAATTAATTCAAAATACATAATATAATGTTTCGAAAAAATCATCTTAAAAAGTATAAATATTGATGAAATAACACATGTACCATATCACTCTCGGTTCTCATGATCACCCGCATTATCTTCTAGCTCACATGGCATGATAACATTATCGTTCTCAAAAATATGAAAACATCTAGGGCTGCAGAACAACACGAACCACCAATCCCTATCCAATACATCTGCAAAACACTCGGTTGCTAGAGTTGATACATATCAGCCTACTATCGTGATCTTCCTTTACATTATTCCAATCAAAGGTGTCCCACCACTTACACCTAAAAATAACACATTGGAAAGAAGAGAGATCCACTTCAATGATCTCTTGTATCTTTCCGACATAACCTAATGTCCCTCGTACTAGGTTTTCATCATGGTGGCTAGATCGACTAGATTGATCGAACTCGACTTTCACTCCAAAGTCTTGTTTGATGTTTCCAGCATCGGCATTTTCTGTGTGAAAATGGTGTCCATATGCCCACATAGATGGGAACAAACACACCTATTATAAAAAAATTTAAAAAATCATAGTGTCATGTGTCTTATAATAACCCAACAGTTAAAATATGAAATATAGATGTCTTATAAGTTTCAAATTTACATATAAATTAAAAATATTATTACCGAGTTGTTGCACCCAATCCCTACGCTTAGCGCATCCTCTTTCAAAGATGGGTAACGAATGGTTTCTCTTGACTTGGTCACAACCCAACTCGTTGGGACATATTTTTGGCATATTTTCTTTTAAAAGATTGGGATAAGGTACACACTCTACCATTCAACCGTCTAAATTATTTCTTGTCACCGTCCCATTTCATCCTTTTGTTCGTACAATGCGACCCACCTGCTCGTCGTCTAATTGTAAAGAACGAAATTATTGATTTCTTCATTTCGCATTCACCGATGAAATCAAACCGACATTATATAGTACTTAGAGATCAAAATATACATTTTATCGAAGTTCAACATGAATATTAACTTTTGTAAATTTGAAAAATTATAAGTCTACTTTATCAAGTGCTTTTTCCACTCGTTGGAGTAACTCCCTTCTCTTTTGTCTTCATCCCTTTCATCGTCCCAAATCACCTCAAATGGTCCGTTGTCGATCTACTTGATGCCTCGGCATAATAGAAAGACTCATATGATATGTACCCTTGCCATAGACCCCTGGTTTTGCCCTTTGTCGAACAAAACCTTTCAATTTCTTCATGTACCTCTCTAAGAAGAACATCTAATGACAAGAAACCACCCTAACTAATTCAACCTCATCTACTAGGTGGATTATAAGATGGCCCCGTAAGTCCATGAAACTCGTTGTTCCTTCTCAAACATACAAATAATCTCAACCATCTCTTGACGCCACCGTGGAATGCTAGCCACATGAATCTCCTTTGACGTGATCCAACGTACAAATTCAGATAATTTAGATATGGCACGTCCTAGGTCTTGAGGGAATTCATGTTTCACACACCCACGCACAAACAAAGGATAATGACACCGCAAAGTTATAAACACGTGCAATAATATACAAAATTAGTTATGTTTTATGATCCCCGCATGGGATAAAATTTATTAATATAAAAAATAATAAAATCATGCTTTTGACATTATACGTACTCTTAGAAGATTCAAATGGTCATGCGATTTCAACCCCGAAAATGGTCATCCACGGTGAAGCAAAGACCGTAGTGAAGACCCGTATGATGTTGGCACCCTCACACCCATTATAACTTCCTTTGCCAAAGAAATATCATCTTTTTAAATCCATGGGACATCACCTTCTTTGAAACCATGAATTAGAGGACCAACACCTACCTTCGATTCGTACTTTCTAATCGTATTGGCCAATGTTTCTTTTTAGTTTTTGAAGTAATAAGATCATTCCTAACATCCAATGTGTCAGTTTTTTTCGACGATATGTGCCTCCATAAAGAAGATGAAACATTTTTAAATATATGCATGGGATCTAATAAGTGTGTAATCTTAAGATGCTCCCAATATGGGAGGTTATAAAAGATAGATTTCCTTTTAATCCCAATGGGGAATTTCTTTTAAAACATAGGTGTCAAGAATTTTGGATCACCCAATACAATTTCATTTGAATCCTTCCAACATTTTTATGAACTCTTCTCCTTCTCCTTCTCTCTCTCATATGCTCTAAGCCATTCAGCTGGTGTCATTATCAGAGGCCTTTGGGTTCTCTCTTGTTTACCATTGAAAGAGGATGTTGCTCTTCTGTAAGGGTGTTCTTCTAGGAGGAATACCCAAGAAAATTCATACACTGGCTTTCATAGGTCATTAGACCATATAGCTTCCAGAGAAGGTCCAAAAAATTTACATCCAAAATACCCTTTTGTTACAAGACTTGCAATATTATTGTATACAATTTATATGCATGGCACGTTAGATAATATCATGAAGATAAAAAAAACATGCAACGAATTAGCACCAGTATCTTAGAAAGAATATTGTTACGTATATAAACAAATCAATAAATTAAACATGTACTCTACCAGAGAAAACTCCGGTTACGGATAACTACGGTGTCGTGTATGTAATACATGCTATACAATGTAAAACTCCTCTCTATTGCGATGGGTCTTGATACATCATATACATTTATCCCATCCCATAATTCCTTCAATTCATCTACTAGTGGTTGTAAGTAGACATCCATATTCTTCACTTGTATTCTACTAGGGACTATGAGAGCCAACATAAGATGTTCATTCTTCACGGACAACCATGGGGGGATATTGTTATTGATCACTACTACAAGCCGAACAAAATATTTGGTGTTCTGGAGGGAATATGGGTTGACGCCATCCATGGCTATGCTGAGTCGTAGACTTTGTACTCCATCCTTGAATTTTTCGGGCCATGTATCCTCTATATGATTCATGGCTATTGAATCAGTTGGAATTCGCATAACTCCCAACTCACTTCTGTGTGAGGCATGCCATCCCTGCAACATAGCTAATTCTTTGCAACGAAAGAGCCTTTGAATCCTTGGGATTATAGGCATGTGCCTCAATATCTTAAAAGGAGGACCAATACGTGATTTACCCTTCTTTTTTTATTTATCATACCTGTCATGCCCACATTTCGGACACATCTCTTTGTCTGCATATTCTCCTCTATATAGAATACAATCATTTGGACATGCATGATATGATATGTAATCAACACCCAACATTTTCAACAATTTTTTTGCCTCCTCGCAGCTACCGGGCAAGACATTATCACTCGGAAGAACCTTATCTTTGAATAACCTATAGTTGGTGATCATGGAAAACTATATTAATAAATGTACATTAATGTTGATATAATCATCAACATTCATAAAATTTAACATTTGTAATGTTCATTACAGTGTACTAATTATATTTCAAATTTATATATAAGGGAAGTACTTTATGGTAACTTACCTCAAAAGTTCCGAGAAACATGCATTCGACAAGCCAAACTTTGCTTTCAAGTTGTACAGTAACATCGTTGTCCCCAACTGGGTAGACTTTGACTAACCGCCGGGTCCAAAGAGAGGGGTGGTGGAAGCAAATTTAAGGCTTTCGAAAAAGGTGTCAACGATATGAGCATCATCCCCTAGCTGATCATCATTTTGGAATGCATCTAACAACATTGTCTCCATGGCAGTCGTATCCCTTAAGTAATCATCCATACCAACCTCTATTTGATTGCCTCCATTTCTAGCTTGTGGAGAACTACTATTGCTATATTCATTCCTAATTGGTGAATCTGGACGTAGTGGGAATTGAATCGGTGGTTGATTCAACCATTCTTGGTATCGTTCCTCTTTGATTTTTTCTCTTAATTTAGCCTTCTCTCGATTTGAAATTGTCGTGGGGTGCAACGAAATATGGTAGGTAGATCGTTCATCATCACTAGAATCCTAATAATTAAAAAAAAAAAATTGAACATGATTAGTACAAAATATATGATATCAATTAGTAACCACGTTGACAATATTGCATGATTATAAATTGGTTTGACGTTGAAATAATTACACTAATCAATATACCAAACAATTATAATTATTATCATCATTGTCCAAGATTAAAGAAGATGCAATATTGTTACAATTCTATGGTGAAGGCTTGTCCATTTTCATCTACCAAATGCGCCACAGACAGCTTTGATAAGAGCTTCCGATGTTTTGGAGCTGTTTGAATATTTTGTGCATCTGAACTCGATGCTGAATCTACATGAACCTGCAAAGTTGTATACATTATAAATTTAATTAAGCTATGCATTATTGACATGGATAAAAAACATAAATTCAATTAAATAATGAAAATATAAATAAAATCTCAAGTAAATATTATGTCTCTAGATGGATAGGGAGAACTCTGCGATGGACTATGAGAAATATTATGGAACGAGCTGCTAGATTTTGAAGAATTGTCCATTCAATATAATTATGATATTTTCTCCCTGCATTTGAGCAAAATCAACAATAAATTTTGGTGCACACACCTAAAAGTAATTTCGGTGCCTTAAAAATGGAATTCTTGTTATTGGTGCTAATATATAGATCACCGCCGTATTTTTCGTTATTGCACCGGTTTTATAAAAGCACATTGGTGTGGTTATTAAGATTATCACCGCAAAAAAAGTACAACCTATTAAGTGAAAAAAAGTGGTAAATTGAAAAATTGGGCGGCAAAATATTTTCAAAAATCTAATTTCATAAAATGATTCTTTAAATACTAAACACTTTTAATTATTTCACTATTTTTGAAAAAAATTTCAACTAGAGATTTGCAGGAGACATACCGAGCAAACGAAGCACGAGAGCACCTGTGGATCGTGGAAATACGTTCGAACAAGTATATTCAAACAATCGAATTCCAAACCTCCGGTGATTCAAACCCTCGTAGCATAGAATTTCGAACGATCTTGTACCAATTAAAGTTTATTGTTTTTTTTACTTTTTTGTAGTTTTTTTTACGTATTAAAAAACAATTTCAATGTTTATTGTTTTTTTTATTTTTTTGCTTTTTTTTATGCAAGAAGAAAAAATTTCAATTTATTTTTCATTTTTAGAAACAAAATAAAAATAAAATATTCCATTTTAGAAACAATCCCTACATTCTTTTTCTTTTTTCCCTTTCTTCTCCTCTTCCGTGATTTCGTAATTAGGCTTTTCAATTTAGATTTATAAGGTTTGTATTGCTAAATATAGGCCTAAGACATCCAACCCATGGGACGACTTGATAATCGGATCCCATCGTAGTGAATTAAAAAAACATATTTTTTTTCATTACTGACGTAACTTAGCGCACTAGTGCGCTCGTATTATCCTAGCGCACCGCGAAAGTACCGTGACAAAAATAAATAAATATATATATATATATATATATATATATATATATATATATATATATATATATATATATTATTTATATATATTATCAGTACGCTATATGTAAAATATGGCACCGGTGCACTATTTCATTATGGCGCAGGCGAACGTGCTATTTCACACCAAAAAAAAAATCCATTTTAGAAACAAACCCTACATTATTTTTGTTTCTGCCATTTCTTCTCCCTCTTTCTATGATTTCAGAATTAGGATTTTTCAATTTAGATTTATAGGGTTTGTATTACTAAATATAGGCTTAAGACATCCAACCCACGGGGCGACTTGCATAGTCGGATCCCAATCCATGTTGGCCCTTACGTGAATTTAAAAAAAAAAACAGATTTTTTTTTTCATCAGTGCGCCCGGCGTAACCTAGCACACTAGTGCGCTATATTATCCCAGCGTACCGCAAAAGTACTGTGATAAAAAAATATATATTTTTTTTTAATTAGTGCGCCATATGTAAAATATGGCACCAGTGCGCTATTTCATTATGGCGCATCGTGAATGTGTTGTTTCACCAAAAAAAAAAAAAAAAAAATCATTTTAGAAACAAACCCTACATTCTTTTTGTTTCTGCCCTTTCTTCTCCCTCTTTCTGTGATTTCAGAATTAGGGTTTTTCAATTTAGATTTATAGGGTTTGTATTGCTAAATATAGGCCTAAGACATCCAACCCACGGAATGACTTACATAGTCGAATCCCAATCCATGTCGGGCCTTGCGTGAATTTAAAAAAAAAAACAAATTTTTTTTCATCGGTGCGCCCAGCATAACCTAGTGCACTGGTGTGCTGTATTATCCCAACACACCATGAAAATACTATGATAAAAAATTAAAAAAAAAATATTTTTTTATCAATGCGCCATATGTAAAATATGGCACCGGTGTGCTATTTCATTATGGTGCACCGCGAATGTGCTGTTTCGCACCAAAAAAAAAAAAAAATCCATTTTAGAAACAAACCCTACATTCTTTTTGTTTCTACCCTTTCTTCTCCCTCTTTCTGTGATTTCAGAATTAGGGCTTTTCATTTTAGATTTATAGGGTTTGTATTGCTAAATATAGGCCTAAGACATCTGACCCACAAGACAACTTGCATAATCAGATCCCAATCCATGTTGGCCCTTGCATGAATTTAAAAATAATAGATTTTTTTTTTCATCAGTGTGTCTGGCATAACCTAGCACACTGGTGTGTTGTATTACCGAAGCACACAGCAACAATGTTGTGATAAAAAATTAAAAAAAAAAAAAATTTATCAGTGCGCCATATGTAAAATATGGCACTGGTTTTTGCTACAAAAACTAACACTCGACGATTTTTATTATTTTCTCTGTGTTAATCGATGCGGTGGTTAACATGTAACGCACCAGTGCTCCTTGTTGACATAGAGCACTATACGGTCCATTATACTGTTTGTGCAGTATGTTTATAATACCTCCACGCACCGACGTCAGTGCGTACAAAATGAATGGCACACCGTTTTTTTGAGATTTTTTTTTTACCTGAAAAGTTGACAATTTATTTATAAATATATTAATGAATGATATGGTACAGGTTTCATATTGATAAAGAAATTACTGACAAGAGATCAAGTAACAAAAATATTGATAACACATCAAGAAAAGAAAAAAAGGCAAGTTCTTTGTAAATTCTTTACAAAAAAAATTATTTTTGAACTATATGTAAGTTTAACTAATATGTATTATTTACTGTGTATCATGCAGAGCCAAAAAATGATGAAGCTCGATAATATTATTTCTGATCTAGGACCAAAAGAGTGTAAAAGCTTGATGGAAAAATTGCAAAACGATGAATCTGGTGAATGAAAAAATACTATCGATCTAATATGAGTTTCTTTTATTAATTTTGATTAATAATATACTTAAAATTATTAGATAACATGTGTCAAAAAATATATTAATTCACATCTGTATAATGTTCTATAGGGACCAAAAACTTAGAAAAGGAATGTTTTTCTAAGAAAAGAAAAAAAATAGAACATGCAAATGAAAATGAATTGCTCAGTTTATCTGGGGAGTGGTGTTAGAGTTTAACAAAAGGGGGAAAAGATTTTACAAAAGTTTGAGGATCTACCGGAACGAATATATGTATGTTCTTTCCACTCTCACAATACAAATATAAATCCAATGATTCCAAGAACCAAATTTTATCTAAACTACAGGAAGAGTTTCCAGAGAATTGGTCAATGAGACATGTCAGAATTTTAATAGTAAAAACGTACAACAACAAAAAATAAGGAATGAAAAAGTAATATTCCTTTAAATTTTTGTCTAGAATTACATATAAATATCACTTTTATTATATTCACTTTTCATATATCAATATAAATCTTAAATAGTTTATTGTCATGTTACATTTTCAGGAATATTATGAAAATCTCAAAATATGAACGAGCTGATATCAGAAATATGCCAGTAGGAAGGTCCAAAAAGGTGTACAAGGAGATGGTCAAAGAAATGGACAAAATTGCATCGCAAGAGGAGCCATCTCGACAACAACGTGCTTCAAATGTAATATGTAATCATTGAATTTTTCGATCCTTAGGTACAATAAATAAACAATTTAGCATTAAATATTAATTTTCAATTATTTTCTTGTAGAAAAGAAAAGAAAGTGGAACCCATTTAGCACATAAAATAGGACGACAAGGAAGAAAAGGGCTGATATCTAAGTTTGTGAGTAATTGTTACTTTCTTATAACAACTTAACTAGATTTCATTTTTTTATTTTTTAAGTTGTTTTAAAAAAATCATCATTGAATGTCTTCAAACAGGTGCTAACATACAAAGAAGAACTATCAAACAAATTGATTGAAATTGGGTTAAATATGGGTTGTGAGTATATGTTGGCATATCATAAATTAATTATGGAATTTGTAAGCATCTATCGATCATGTTTTACTTAGCTCCGTCTATAATTAATAGAACAAAAAAATCTTTTATATTAAATATATGATTTGTTATGGGGTATAAAACTTCTTGGCAGTGAAACAAAGTATGGAACTTGCCATTAGATGAAATCTTTAAAAGATGGCATATTACATCGTTTTTATAATGTATAGTTCATGAGCTATACTGTTTAAATGGTACGTCATTTACTCGATTTATTGATGTATATTATTTAATATTGCAATTTTCATTATTCTTCTCACCAATGTATATACACTCATTACAGTTTATTTTTATGTTTGTAGATGGAAGGTGAAGAAGAAGAAAACAATCAACACCGTGAACAAAACATTCCTGAAAATAACCCAAGTCATGGAAGTAGCTCTAGTAGTGACAGCAGTTCAAGTGAAGAATGATGATCACTATGTTTGGATATCAAAGCAAGGCATTGTATTTTTTGAAATATTATCTTGTGAAATCAAACATTTTGTTTAATGTAACGGACATAGTGTCCCAATTGAAAGACAAAATGATACCAATAATTGTCCCATTTTGTATGACAAAGACTGTCTTTTATATATATATATATATATATTAATTTATTCTATTGCATTCTCCATTGCTGCTGTGAAATGTAACATCATTGATTAAATTTACAGATGATTAAATATTATAATGAAGAGATGTGAAATTTGATGATATGATATAACAAATTAATCCAAACATCACATTTAAATGCAATAATAAAAATTTAATTCATATGAATGCTATTATAAGATATATATATGTGTCGACTTTTGATGAATAATGAATTTTAAAAAATCACAATAATTATGATATGATATAACAAATTAATCCAAACATCACATTCAAATGCATTAATAAAAATTTAATTAATATGAATACTTTTATAAGATGTGTCGACTTTTGATTAATAATGAATTTTAAAAAATCACAATAATTGCACTGTCACATGTCGATGTTTCTAAAAAATACAAAATGAAAACAGGTGCGTGTTAATTACTATACACCGGTGTGTTTTTATTCTAAAGTGCACAGGTGCATTTCTACAACCTATGGGCACCGCACAAATACCAAAACCAATTAAAAGTATCGGTGCGTTTGTGCGGTATTGTGCATCGGTGCGTTTATGTGGAATTACGCACCGGTGCATTTGTACGACCTCTGGGCACTGCACAAATACCAATACCAATTATAAATCTCTGTGTGTTTGTGTGATACTGAGCACAGGTGTGTTTGTGTGGATATATGCACTAGTGCATTTGTACGACCTATGGGCACCACACAAATACCGATACCAATTATAAATCTTGGTGCATTTGTGTGATACTGCGCACTAGTGCGTTTCTATAAGTCTATGCACCGGTGCGTTGAGACGGCCTATGGGCACCGCACAAATCCCAAGACAAATTAGAACAGCCCCGTGCGTTGTATCACCAACACTGCGCCTGGTTTGGTTTTATACCTTGATGGCCCGGTGCATGCTCTTTCGACCAGCCCGGGCCACCTTCTAGATGTACGCACCGATGCGTTGAAGCTCAAGTAGCGCACCGATGAAAAAAACATCCGTAATAACCTTCGGTCGCCCTTTTTTTTTAGTTGTGTTGAATTTCCGTTAAAAGCTCCACCAAAATCTCCGTAACCATAAACGGATGTTGTAGCAAATGTTTTTTTGACAATTTTGGCCAATTTTATAACACTAAAAACCTCCTTTATAACCTCCGCTAGAGGGTATTTTCCTTGTAGTGTTTATAGATCATATTGGTATTACCGGGATTCTTTTGTTATATTATGGATATTTATAGGGGGTCTATATCAGCTAATCCAAACTCATAAAACCCTATCCATGGTCGATGAATCTATTAATAACCCTCCTAATACTATAGAGGAGAGGTTTCACAGATGGAAGTACAAGTTGCACATATAGACCATAATGTGAATCTCCTCATGGAAGCCTTGACTAATAAGCTTAGGCTATGTAGATAATATGGGGGTTCTAATATAGAGGTCTAATCAGAGGGAATATTAGGATATTGGGAAGAAACAAAGAAAAATCCAAAGAAAGAATCTGAAAAAGATCAACCCAATTTGAGTGTCATTTCATTCATAGTCCCTATTCAAAATGGAATTGAAGGTTGATATTAAGTCGTATCAAGGTGAGCTTGATGCTTTGAAGCTAAATCATCTTTTGCATAAATTAGATATTTATTTTTAGTGTTCATCATATAGAGGAAGAAAATAAGATTTCATTTGTGCCACTAAAATTAGAGGACCATGTATTAACTTGGTGGAAAAACCACACGGAGACCTTGGGGTTGGAGAAATATCTTCTAGTGGCTAAGTGGGAGGAATTTAAAACCCTCATAAAGTCACAATTTTACCCTATTAGGTATGTAGAGGACCGGTGGATCTAGTGGCACTACTTCAAATAGAAGTTGGGGCAAATTTTATAGGATTGCGCCATAGAATTTAGAAACATGGCCATAATGTTGGGTACCTCCCCAAAGAACCTAGATGTACTCCTTAAGTATCAGGGAATTGTAGGTATCCATTTGCAGAAGCACGTGATGTTGTTCAAGCCCATATCAATGCATAAGGCCTATGTAGAAGAAAATTACCTAGAGAACATAAGCCAAAATAAAGGGAATTCATGTGGGTCAAAGCATAAGGAACACTAGGATGCTTCTAAGGAGGGGAAGAAGAAGTAGAAAGAGGGAAAGATAAAAATACAACAACCACAACACATTAGTGCAAATATTCCAACAACCACTGTAACATTGATGGTCATACATAGAAGTGTTGGAAGTTGCAACCAAATCTTAACATGAAGAACAAGAAGAAAGATAATAAGAAGAAGAATCTCATGGTTACTGGTTAGGGAAACTAGGTTGAAAGAAGCTTAGAAGTGGATGAGAAGGTTCTACGTACATTAGTGCAGGAGGGGGTGAATTTGAGTAGTGTTCAATGATAGGAAGATAATGAAAAGACCAGACTCTTCCGTATAAAGATACAGGTTTAAAATACCAAGATCGATGCTTTGTTCGACTTAGGATCACAAGAAAATATAATTGTAGCAAAGATGGTAAACAAATTGGGATTGGAAGTTTGTGATCATTCAAGTCCATAGCCATTGGGATGGGTAAATAAGGATGCAGAGATAAAGTTAACAAAACAATGCAAAATTATATTTTCTATTAATGCTAATTTTATTGATGAAGTAGAACTAGATGTATTTCCCCTTGATGTATGTGAAGTGATGTCTGGAATTCTGTATATGTACATGTGGGATGTAATCTCCATGTGGAGATCCAACTAGTACTATCTTGTTAAGGATGGAAATTTTTTCCCCATAAACACACACAAAGTCAAGTCAAAAAATTTGTTGGTAAATGCCAACCAAGCCAAGAAACTAATCAGTTCTAGCAAGGAGTTGTTTTACTACTTTTAAGAGAAAATAATTCAATAGAAGAGTCAGTAAGAGAAAAATCATCCTTAGAGGGGTATACTAAGAAATAAAAACAACAAATGGAAGAGTTGTTACAAGAATACAGGGATGTGTTCCAATATCCTAAAGGGATACCACCCACAAGGGAAGTGGAGCATGAGATACACCTATTGTTAAAATCCCCATTTCCAAACATTGGTCTAGATAAGAAGTTTGTTATAGAAGCAAGTGAGGTGAAGAAATAGTTGTAGTAGCTACTGGAACAGGGTGTCATTCGACCAAGCACATCACCATGTGGATCACTCATCATCATTGTGCAAAAGAAGGATGGGACTTGGTGATATGTATATATTATAGGGATTAGAAAAACATAAATCTCAAGAAAAAGTGCCCCTACCCAAAATAGATGATCTGATAGATCAATTGTAGCAAGCGAAATACTTCACCAAGCTAGAATTGAAGTATGGATATCACCAAGTTCAAGTCAGAGAACAAGATACCTAGAAGACCACCTTCAAAACCAAGCAAGGTTTGTATGAGTGGTTAGTCATGTCATTTTTCCTATGTAATGCACTAAATATTTTTATGAGGTTAATGAATGATATAGTGTTCCCTTTCATAGATTCAGTTGTTATTGTATATTTGGATAATATATTGGTATATAGCGCTGCCTCGGAGGAACACATCTCACATTTGACACAGGTGTTGGAGACATTTAAGAAGAACCAACTGCTAGCAAATATAAAGATGTATGAGTTTCCACAACAATATTTGGTGTATTTTGGGTATGTGATGGGTGGAGGAGAATTGAAAATAGATCATGAAAAAAGGAATGTCATCATGAAGTGGTTAATGCCTACTAAGGTTTGTGAGGTCAATAGTTTCGTTGGGGTAGAACAGTACCTAAGGAAATTCATATCCTCATTTTTAGCAGTAGAAACACTACACCATACCATAACAACAAGTGGAAAGAGTTTATAGTGGGGAAAGTGTCAGTAGTGGGCCTTTGAGGAGTTGAAAAATAAGATTAGACAAGCATCAATTCTGCCATTACTGAACTTGTAGAAACCCTTCAAAGTAGAGATAGATGGGAGTGGGTATTTTATGGGAGTGGTGTTGATGCGGGGAGGAAGGCATGCATGCTACCATTTTGGAGTATTTCATGGGGAAGTTCTTAATTACCCAAACTACAACAAGATGTTATATGCCTTGGTGAAATTTGTGAAGAAGTGGAAACACTACCTATTGGGAAAGGAGGCAATAATCCAAATATATCACCAACCACTGCAATACATGCAAGCCCATGTTTAAAATTGTAGCCATTGTAGATATTTTCATGTGAATAATTTGAAATGTCACTTCATAATTTTCCTCCAAAATATTTCAAAGTCAACCTCACAATTATTTCAAGTCAATTATGGCCCAAAAGGTATCCATTTGACCTCCTTCAAAAGGATATATAAATGAGACCTCTTGTCCTCATTTGCACACATCGAATTTGTCTTGTTTATCTTTGATCCAACGAATTTTAGAGGGAGAAAGGAGGGTTGAAATTTCAATAGAAGGGTTTGGATTTCATCTTGGTCTTGGATATTTGTATGGCTATTCTCTTGATGATGTTTCTAGTGTATTGTTGAACTATGACCTCTCTCTCTCTCTCTCATAAGGAAGAATTTTTGGGTTTTCCCCTTGTGGGTTTTTCCTTGGCCTCGGGCCTAATTTATGCATCTCTTGTCTCATAGTTTCTTGGTTATTTATTTTGTTTCTACTACTATTTTATGCTTATGAATGATTTTTCTTACAAATCCTTAATGATCTAAAATTTTATGCTAATATTGATTGTTTGAAGTCGTTATCTTTATAAGAAAAAATTTCTAACATTTCCCTGGTAAAAATCAACATACCATATTAGATCGAGGGGGCATTGAAGAGTAGTTTGAAGATGGTTGAAACCGAAAAAAGTTGTGATGGAGGTATGTGAGCTCATATCTAGAATATTATGTGATATTCTCTTTCATGACACCATTATTTATAATTTGAGATCCTTTGTTATGTACTTGTTGACAAATGAGTGTTGAATTTCTTCTATAGCACCTATTATCATGAGAAGGTTTGTAATATTATGGCATCTTGTTTCCACTATGCGAGTTTCTTGTGACTATATGTCAAGCCTCTCTATACGTGGATTTCTATAAGGTTCATTTATTTATGGAATCAAATTATATCTCATGACATTCGAACCAAGTTTCTCTGTGGCATACTATAGCATTATAAGGGATTCAAATTCTCTGCTAAAGAAATCGAGGCCTCCTTCTTTGTGACCAATCCAAGACTACATGAAAGTCTAATTTCCTTTGTCTAGTAGGCCGAATTCATCTTCTCTTTCTATGGTTATTATTATAATGTAGCAATAAAAGGCTTAAGTTGACTAGTGCCTTATTCAAATGAAGAAAAATTGTTTTCCCACATCAACAAGATGACTTGGATTGCAGTTAGCTAGAGTAACATGGCCTTGTCTACTAGTTAAGTCAATAAATTTGAGTTTATAGGCTAGAAGTAGAGTTTTGCATGAGTTGATCATTAAGATCTATCAATCTAGTTGAGTTATTGTTAGTTGAACTCAGTTAACTAAGCTCTAGTCATTATTTGAGCTAATTGAAGGTCATTTGAGTAGTTATAACATTTGTTAACTCACTGATCTCTCAGATAATTAATCAATTTACTAAAAAAATACCCAATCATGCATGGAATTTTAATTTCCTATTTGAGTGGATGGAAAAGGTATATTTGTATTTTTAATTGTATACTAATAAGTGTACAATGATTTTGCATTGAGGAGGTGATCAATTCCCTTTGAATTTGCACAAGGAAATAGGGAATTTCCCTATTATCTAGGAGCTTAATTCCTCCAAGATTGCACAAGGAAATAAGGGGTTGGATTAGGCTTGAATTGGATAAGTGTTGGAAAGAGTAGGTCAGGAATAAGGAGAGAAATTCTACAGTGCAGGGTGTGCTTCAGAGTTGAAGCAAGACATTGTGATTATTTCTCTTTCTCATCTGAATTAATGAAAAGCAGCAAAAGGGTTTTTCCTAGTTGGGTTCCCCTATGAAATCATTGTTCTTTGTGTTTTTATGGTTGCATGTTATTGCATGTGTTTCTATCGTGTGTTTTCCTTTCCACAGAATAGTAGAATAAATTTTTTTCTCTTGATTTCAGTTTGATTTCAATAGTAGTAGAAAATTTATTGCAATTTATACATGGTACTAGAGCCTCAGAAGACTACATAGAAACCTTGTTCCAGATCTTCTGTTAGAGAAATTTCAATTTGCAGAGTTTTTAGTGCAAATTCTCAGTGGGGGGGATGGGGGGGGGGGAATGTATCTCAATGGATTGGCACTAGAGTATGGATTGAAGGGAACCTATAATTTTTTTTATTGGAAAGACAAGATAGAAGTTGTCCTGGATGAAAATGGAGTATGGGAATATATATACAAATTGATATTCTAAAACCAGCAACATCATATGCACAAGCACTTGATCAGTGGAAGAAAGACACAATAAGAGCCAGGAGGATTATTCTTAAGGGTGTCAGAGATCATGTGATTTCGAAATTTCATGGAAAGGAGACTCCTTTTGCAATGTGGAAAACTCTCATAGATCTATTCCAAAGCAGCATTGATGCCACGAAATTGGCATTGAGAGATAAAACTGGGAAAATTTAAATGCAGAAAAATGAAACCATTCCTCAGTATTTATCCAGATTCACTTAGGTTCGAGATGAACTTGGAGGAGTAGGATAAAATGTTCCATCATCTAAAATTGTGAGCTTATTACTCATTGGCCTTCTGAAATTTTGGAACATATATCATGATTCAGTTAATGGAATAGACAAGCTACCATATTGGTGAGAGACTTTGGCCTGATTTGTTGTAGGAGGAGATAAGAAGAAACACTAGAGATGGTGTTACATCCATTGTACATGAGCAAGAATATTGTGCTCTAGTTGGAAAAGTAAATAATACCAAAGGCAAGAAAGCCCAAGGTGAGGCAAAGTCCAACCAGAACAATGGCAAGAAGAAGGACCTCAACAAAATGAAATGTTTTCACTACCATGAATATGTACAATATGCAACCAAGTGTCCATACAAGAAATCCAGTAAGGAGATTGCAACAGGAGCAAGAGGAGATGCTTTGGCATCTCAATTTGAGTTATATTTCACCCTCTTTTCCTACATGGAAAGAACAATAAGAGGGAGTGAGTGGTACCCATATTCTGGTGCCTCATATTATATGACAAGAAACAAGGAATTATTTAGTAGCCTAGAGGAGAAGAATCTCCAATTGCACATAGAATTTGGAGGTGATGGGAGGTATAGTACCAAAATAATTAGTACTTTCACCTTTAATAGGGAGTCAAGCTCCCATATTCATCTAAAAAAATTTATGTATCTACTGGTGCTAAAGAAGAAAATGAATTTTATCTTTGTATTAGAGGATAAAGGTTAAGTTTTTGTGTTCATTAGGGGAAAATATTTTCTGAAGCATGTTTCCATTGGGCAAGTGAAACAAATTGGAGTTAGAGTGAAAAACCTCTACAAGCTAGAGGTAGATTTCTCCATGCATGCAACTAAAGCTCCAGGGGTGGGGTGGAGTGATCTAGATCATTAGTTCTAGAGTTGCAAAGAATTGGGCAGGGTCCATAGGAGAGTAGTAGCAGTTACAATATAATTTCCTCATGTATCATTACCTTGCTACAGGGGCCCATAGTATTCATTATTAGGAGGATCAGTGTCAGTTGGTGAAGTCAGATACTTAGGAGTGCAGAGCAGTGTTGAAAATAGAGCGGGAGGCTCAACAGCAGAGTCAGAAACTGTGCATATTTCCCAGTAGATAGTGCAAGGACTAGTAGTAGTCATATGCTCAAGAGACAGTTGCAGCTCAGAGACACGGTTGATTCAATATTTTGGATGCTTCTCAATTGTAGTTGTTGCAATAACAACAACAACCGTGAGAGGTAGTGTTATTTTTTCTACAATACATTCCACATGATATCGATTGGGTTTGTGCATAACCATTTTCTTGCAAACATGGAGTGTTAGAATGTAGCAGGAAAAGGCTTCATTTGACTAGTGCCTTAGTCAAATGGAGAAAATTCGATTTTCCACATCAACAGGATAACTTGGATTTTTGTTAGCTAGAGTGACATGGCCTTGTCTACTAGTTAAGACAGTAAATTTGAGTTTGTAGGCTAGAAGTAGAGTTGTGCATGAGTTTATTGGTAAGATCTAGAAATCTAGTTGTGTTATTGTTAGTTGAACTCGGTTAGTTGAGCTCTAGTCATTAGTTGAGTCAATTGAAGGTCATTTTAGTACTTATAACAGTTGTTAACTCACTGATCTCTCAATTAACTGATCAATTTACTAAAAATTAACCCAATCATGCACGAAATTCAAATTTCCTAGTTGAGTGGATGCAAAAGGAACATTTGTATTTATAATTATATATTGTTGAGTGTATATTTCTTTTTTACTGAGCAAGTGATCAATTCCCCTTGGATTTGTGCAAGGAAATATAGAATTTCCCTATTATTTAGGAGCTTAATTCCTATAGGATTGCAGAAGGAAATAGGAGGATGATTGAGGCTTGAATTGGCTAAGTGTTGGCCAAAGAAGGTCAGGAAGAAGGAGAACATTTCTACAATGCAGGGTGTGCTTCAAAGTCGAAGCAAGACATTGTAATTGTTTCCATAGATTACAAATGTTGAGAATGATGAAGTGAGAATTTCAAGGATGAATTTTTTGCATATAGGGTTTATAAACCCTAGGTTAATATAATTGTTAGGGTTTGAAGTCAAATTCCTAGTTATTCTAACAATCAATTGTTAACCCTAATTATACAAACAGGGTTTGAGAAAACCTTGGGTTTATCATCTAATTGCTTCTGCTTAAGAAGATTTGACATATTGATGATGAGGTTGATTTTCAGGTTTGATGCAAGAAGGCTAAATTTTAATATAAAGTTGTCATGTTCTCAAAAGATAAGTATTTTGTATTTCTTTTATTTCTTTTTATCATCACTAATGATGTGTAATATTTTATGATGATGTAGACAAGGTAATCTTCTTGATAATGATTTGATGATGTGAATTTATTAATGGAGATATGGACACTTTGATGTCCTTGATGATGTAGTCTTCCTAATGATGTGGACTCCTCGATGATATGGACTCCTTGTTGATGATGTGGAATTCTTAATGATATGGACTCATTAATGATATAGACTCCTTTTTGATGATGTGGACTCCTTGATGATATGGGTTTCTTGATGATGTGAACTCCTTGATGGGTTGAATGAGATTGATTGGACCCAAGAAGATTAAGATCAAGAAAGAGTTGACACACTCTCTAGAGACAAGTATTTTCTTGATTATTTCTCTTATTGTTTCATTATAAGTCTCTTGTCCCTATCTATATTGCTTGGTTGTATTTGACATTCTTCCATGGTCTCGTAACAGGGATTGCAGGTACATAATGAAGATTTCCAAGATGTGTCAACCATTGGAAATGGATGGAAGAACAAAGTGACAAGAAGACTCGTGATTGGATGGGATTCGGACTTGGAGGGAGTAGACAAGATCAACCTAATTGAAGCATGTTTTGATCCATGATCTAAAGAATTCAATTGACAACATGACTTAAAGTCTTGAAGACTACTGTTGATCCAAATATGATGAAGAAGAGACAATGAATTTTATCCTATAATTTTCTAACAAGGACTAAGGTCTTATTCATACAATGTAAGAAGGAGTTGATTAAAGAAATATAAGATTTAAATCATGCCACGAGCCTAGTGGAATCTTTATTGAGGTTGTGGTATAATGGACTGTGAGTCCATGGATATTAATTTAATTTAAAGTAATATATATATATATATATATATATATATATATATTGAAGAAGTTGTGAGTCTTTGCTCATTTTAAGAATCCATCTTATTGGTTCATTAAACCTCTTGATGCTTGAAATTGTTGACTCTATCTGAACTATATCTATTTTGGGTGTTGTATTGGTCTGAATGACATGTATGGTCCTAATTAAAGTTAATGTAGCTGATTTTTGAAGTCGGTTGTTGATGTTTTCTTATGAGAGAAGCCTCTTATTTTCTAATGGATTCGACTATGACACCGTTTTCTATTTAGAAGAAGGGTTTTGATATTTTCTTATGTGAGAAGCCACTTGTTATTTGTTGGATTTTTTGTTTATGTGAGAAGCTCTAGCTAAATTTGAATGAATAGATAGACATTTTTTGTTGCATAGTTGATTTGTGAAGCAGTTGAATTTGTTTGTTGGCTTGTGTGATATGGTATTGGAATCATTTATGGACTAAGGTATGTCTCCAGTGATGATATGAGACTACATGAGTAAACAAATGCAGATTGGTTGTTACCGATAGGAAGAGAACATCAAGATGTTTCTTTAGCTTGGGATATTTTATGATTTCCTAGATGACCAGGAAGTAGAGATCTCAGTACTACTTGTTAGGGTCCTATAAATATAGGATTCATAGTTTTGATTTGACTCGGTTAAAATTCTTGAAATATTGTACATACCTTTTCTTTCTGCAAATGTATTCCCAAATTAAAAAATGAAAAGAGGGTATGTCCTAAAAGAACAATCAAAGGACAAAAAGAAACAAAGATCAAGATAATATTAAATATGAACCCCATCAAAAATAGATCATGAAAATGTTGCAAGTTTAAATACCACTACTTTAGTTTAATTTTGGCAAATGAGATTGTGTGCAGCTTGTCCTAAATGCCACAATCCATGAGGGTCAAACATCTTAAACTTGACCTCTCATGCTTTAAATTTCATGTTGTTAGATAGAGAATAAAGATCTGTCAAACAGTTTAAATTTGACAAATTAGTAGATAATTAGAGAATAAATGAGGAGCTCAACAGTTTAATTTGAGCCCTCGGATGAAATAAGGTTAGACTTAGATAGTTTTATGTTTTGAAAGAAAAAAATATATCATGAAAGTGTTGCAAGTTTAAATGGCACTAATTTAGTTTATTTTTTTCAAATAAGATTGTGTGCAGCTTGTACTAAAATGCCACAATCTATGAGGGTCAAACATCTTAAACTTGACCTCTCATGCTTTAAATTTCATGTTGTTAGATAGAGAATAAAGATCTGTCAAACAGTTTGAATTTGACAAATCAGTAGATAATTAGAGAATAAATGAGGAGCTCAACAGTTTAATTTGAGCCCTTGGATGAAATAAGGTTAGACTTAGATAGTTTTATGTTTTGAAAGAAAATTTATTTAGGGTTGCAAGCTTAAATGCACCCATGAAAATGAAGTAAAAAATGTTAGAAATAATTATGGGTAGGAAGAAAGCAGTTGTGCAAGACATGTAATAAAGCATCATCGGGCAAAAAATTACTAATTTCCCCTCCCCCACAATGATTCAGTATTCTAAACATTCAATTAAAGAGGCTCAAGCATTTCTCGACTTTCGTTGGGACTGGACCCAAGGCGCGATAACTGATTGGTTAAAAATATTGGATTTCCTATATAAAACCCATTTTTATCAGCATTTTCACGCTCATCCATGATCATGATCCCTTTTCCTAAGTAAAATACCCTTTTTTACTTAGTAAAAGTAAAAACCCTAAATAATTAATTTCATCTCCATTCAGAAACACTCAAAACCCATAAAATGCATTTTATCCTAAGTCTATGTGTAAAATATAAAAAATGGGACAAAACTATGCCATATCTCCTATTTTACACTTTACTTGGTTTAAATACTATGTATTTTAATCCATTTCATTTCATTCCATTCCATATTAACTATTAACCTAAAGTATTAAATCCCTATATTATATCCCTCCTGTATATATTATTAAATCCATTATATATAAATAACCCCCAAAACCCATTTATTTAAAGTTTAAACCTATGTTTATATTATCCCACATGGTGAAATAAATCACTGCCCTTTCCCATAAGGTTTAAATATATCATTAAAATATATCCCCACCCCTATGGTTCTTAAACACTTGTCAAGGGTTTATATACCATATAAATATTAATACCCCCGCCAACACTATTGGTTAAAACATTCGATTAAATGTTTTGATTTAATATAACATTATCCTTCTGCCTGATCATTTAACCCAAGGTTTTAAACGTTATAAAGTTATATTTATAATGTTAAAAACCTATCCCGCCGCATTGATAAACCTGGACCCCACTTCAAAATCCCGATACATCTTCCAAAACAAATCTCGACCGTTTGCATGAGTCCTTCCCAATCCAACGATCAATAACCCATATCGCAAATAAAGTTGTGCGATATCAACACATTCCAGTTCTAAGCGAAATAGACTGTTTTAGCCTTTCCACCCTCCTCTACGTGGATTATTTTTATTGGATCGCGTCTGATTCATTTGAAACCACTTACCACCTTAGACCCACGCGATAACCACTTGCGGTTTCTATCCTATGAAGCCTGAAAACCGCCTATTTGTCCAACATGATTGCCATTTAATGCTGATTTTATTTAAACCATAAAACCCCATATGCACTAATAAATCCCTTTTTTTCATTTTCAGTGTTTTTATCCATCCTGGCTGAAGAAACAAAGCTCCTGGTACACTATTTTACACCCAGAGGACCTGAAAAAAGCCATTGTAGCTGTTGTTAAAACTGCTTAAAGCTTCCGATTTAATTCCAAAGACTTCAACAGCCCTCAGAAAACCTCCACTCTCCCAGAGAAATCCTCCCTGCAGCCAAGGTTTCATTAAAAATTGTTTTGTTTTGCAGGTTATTGGCAAAAGAATAATTTGGATAAACAACTTAATACTAGTTAAAGACCTCTTTACTCAAAAAATTCACAGGGAAATGATTTCAAATTGTTTTCATAAAAATAAGAATATTTCATACAGTAGCAGATCAGAATGAAGAAATTTACACAAGTGGTTAGAACAGAGGATGAAAACATTTCCATCAGTAATTCTCCTGGACATATTTTACTCACTCTTACTGTAAAGGTAAAAGTGAAAAGGTAACAGAGAAGTCAAGGTAAAACAGTAAAAGTAAATACAGAGGTAGTAAGAGTTAAACAGAGATAAAAAATACTTTCATCAAAAACAATTAAGTTTATCCAAAGCAAAAGTAAAAACAGTTAAAATAACAATAACGTTAAAAGATGAAAACAGAGCAAGAAGGGACATTTTTGCAGAAATTTCCTGTTTAATTCATTGTTTTTCAGAACCTATCATGACCAATCCAAGATGAATTTTGAAAACCTGAAGGAGTTTTATGTTCCTAAGATGTCCCACTACAAAAACCTCTCTCACTTTTCTAACAACCATTATGGATTTGGAAATATTAAAAAATATTTGAAAGCACTTTTTACAGAAAATTATTGTTAAGTCATATTTTTGTAGAGAATATTTTGGCCAATAAGAAATACATCTTACAAAACTGAAGGAGGTTTTTGTTCCTAAGAAAACCATCTACAAAAACCTATCTCACATTTTTTACAAGTATTACAGAATGAGAGATACATTCACATATGTACAGCCTATGTTTCAGACTATGCAAAACTCTGTTTTAAACATTTTTTTGCAGAGCCTATTGTGACCAGCTGGAGAAGAATTGTAGGGAACGGAGAGAATTTTATCTCAAAAACATAATTATCTACAATAACCTCTTTCAATGTTTACATATCTATCTCGGATGGAGATATACAATGGTATCATTTGACCCCAATTTTGCAGAATTTTTGGATCAAAATGCACAAAGAAAGGAGACAGTTAGTGACTTGGATGCCTCATAATCAACTAATAGTTGATATCAAATTCGAATTATCTTCTTTGTCACCATCAATCCATAAGTATAGTGCCAAATAGATTCATTAGTTTTGAGTGTGCTTTTATTAAGTTCTATTTATGCAAAACAGTTTGAGATATTTGTAAAACAATCTTGATATTTTTTCAAGATATTATAGTTTAAGAATTTGTATAAATATTTCATCCTTTGAAGTATTATTGAGGAATAAATTTCTGGAGATTTCAATAGTCATTTTTGTTGGACTTGAAGGCTTTGTGTTTCAAATTTTGAGTAGCAGATTGGATCGAACCAATTAGCATCATATTTCAGGATTTATGTGATGAGCTATTTGGAGTGAAATATTTTCCTACTTGTCATTGTTATATTTCTTTGTTACATACATCCATATATGTGTTCTAAATTTGAATGTATAACTAGGAGTATTACTATAGGATTTGTTAAAATCACCCTGTTTTTAACTAGTTATCATTTCTATGTTTTCTGCTAATTTCCAGTGTAGGGAATTCTTAATTGCTCCCTCACTCGTTTGACCTCTGCCTACTACTTCCCTTTTCCGAATCAAAGGATTCTTAATTTCCCTTTATCCCGATCATACCACCTCACAAAAAAAATTTCCAAGATCTTCAAGGGTTATCTATCTTGCCCTGAAAACATTTTACTTTTTGGCCTTGATCCCAGTTCTGTTTTCTTGACTTTGACTCTTTATCCCAATGGACAAATAGATTTCCCACTATCCATCTCTTCAAGTGATTTTTCCCACCAAATCAATCAAAACCAAACCAATTTCACAATCATAACTAGCCTAATATTTTATAATCTAAACAAAGTTAAATTTTATGGAGAGAGCCGATTCTGAACACTAGGAAGGCTAGATCCTAGAGTTTAAAGGTTGGTTTGTGGTTACCTCAGACTATTTCTTTCTTTAACCTTGAGAAATTACTGAGTGATAACACTACCGAGGAAAATTATATTATATCTAGTATGGCTAGTTGTGAGGCAATGCGGTTGAAAAATCTCCTTACAAATTTTTTTGATCATGTGCCAAGTACAACCATGATATACTATGCGAATCAAAGCGAGATCAGAATTTCAAAGAATCCAATGTTTTATGACAATTCGAAACACGTTGAGATCAGGTACCACTACATCATAGATGTGGTATAGAGAGGAGCAGTAAGGCTCCAACACATCTCAACAGATGAACAAATAGCAGACATTCCCACCGAGCTATTTCCCAAAGAGAAATCCTTATTCTTAAGAGATCAGCTTGGAGTGCAAGAGAATGTATCTCTCCATAGGAGGGAACACTTATGATTAAGAACACTAAGCATATTCTCTTCCCCTAGTATTTCTACTAGCCATGGACTTGGTGGGGGGGAGTAACGATCAACGAGGCTCCTGGGTGTGAGGGTACTCCTTGAAGGCATGGACTTGGCTGAGTAAATACCCCAATATGCATCCTACCTGAAAGTCACCTTCGTGATGTTGTGTGTGTGTTATATTCTTTCCATGACTAGTCATACACGTAGGGGGGTCACAAGGGGGGTGATAGCTACCCTTGTTCGTTGCACCCAGCTCAGCAGGGGAGTCATAGGGGGGAGGAAACCCCCCCTATCATGGGTTCTGTATCCCCCATACATGGGGTCTAAGGAAGTGCTTCAGGAATTTTTTTTGGACCCTATAATAGGTGGGAAGACCTACCTATGGTTTTGTGCATGGGTTTTGCACATGGTTTTGGGCATGATGAATTTTTTCCCATGCTATTTTGTAGATTTGGTCAAGGGAACTACAGTTATGCTCAAATCTATGGTTAATGGATTAGGGTTTATGAATGTTTCGGCATGTATACATATGTATTGTAACATTGAAAGGAATATGATGAAAAATCAATATTGTAGTCCAAGTTTTGGGATCTAGGGGAAAATCTATGTCTATTTGTTTTATTTTCTTTCCATTGTTTATTTTTTTGTTTTAAGAATTCGTTTGTCGGTAATTTACGTACATGGTTAAAAAATACATGAGTCATTATTGACCAAGGGCCAGATTGAGATGATTAAGCTTTCCAGGATTGACACCCATCTAGCTAGTGGGTGAGGAGACTTAGGTGTGTGTGATATTTACCAAGGTCGGACATCACTTCCATGGAATTGGTTGTGGTAAATTGATCTCCCCCAAGTGTTGGAAGTAGGTGTTCTACCACTTGATCATTGAGGATCAAGCTAGGTGAGAATCAATCAATGGAAATAGTGTGTGTGATATTCACCAAGGTCATTTATGACTGCCATGGACTTGGTTGTCGTAAATCAATATCCCCTATTGTTAGTGTGGATCATTATTTTGAGATGAGATGAGATGAGATGAGATGATATTTATGATATAGTCATTTAGGTTGTGGATCTTGACCTGGATAACATAGGTTGTGTGTGATCTTTACCAAGGTCATATACCACTGCCATGGATTTGGTTGTGGTAAATCGATCTCCCCTTATCATTGATTGGTGATCATTATTATTCTATGGATCAAGGCACTATTGTTATGTTGAGATGTATGTTGCAGCCTGAAGTATACGTCCCTAGTTGAGATGTATTGTTGTGATGCTATACACTTTCCTTATGATTAGACATACGATAAGAGAGAATGAAAATACCTTCTTGGCTAAGAAGGAGTGTCCAAAATTGTATCCATAGTAGATATTTTCATCATGTGAAGAATTTAAAATTTGCCCCAAAAGATACCCACCTGACCTCCTTCAAAATGATATATAAAGGATACCTTTCCTCATTTGCACACATTAGATTTTTCTTTTATATCTCTGATCCAACGAATTTCAAAAGGAGAAAGGAGGGTCAAAATTTCAAGAGGAGGGTTTTAGATTTAATCTTGGTATTAGATATTAGTTTGGTTATTCTCTTGATGATATTTCTGATGTATTGATCAACTATGAACTCTCTCTCTCTCTCTCTCTCTCTCTCTCTCTCACACACACACACACACACACAAGGAATAATTTCTAGGTTTTCCCCTTGTGGGTTTTTCCCTAGCCTAAAGCCCAATTTATGTGTCTCTTGTCTCATGGTTTCTTGGTTATTTATTTTGTTTCTATTTCTATTTCATGCTTATGAATGGATTTTCTTATAATTTCTTAATGATTTAAAATGTTAATACTAATAATGATTATTTTAATTTATTATCTATATAAGAAAATTATTCAAGCATTTCCTTGGTAAAAATAAATATCCCATAGTAAGATATAGCAACCAAACATTACAAGTTGATGGGGTTTTTATATCAATTTTATTTAGTGATCAAGTATAGGAATGACATCACAAACAAATTGGTTGACATGCTTTTAAGGTCACCCACATCAATGATCAAATATTTAGTAACTCTAGTGCACGTAGATCTATTCAACCATGATGCATACAAAGAGTGATATTCAAAGGAGGGGAACTTCAAGGAGGTGTTTCAGTAGTTGCAGAACAAAATTCATGTGCACAATGGTGACAACACAGTTGACTTCCATCTCCAAGATTGGTTACTCTATAGGCTAGATAAGTTATGTCTTCCTAAAGCTGAGTGATTGAAACTGATTAGAGAGGCTCACACCTCCAAGGTTGCAGGGAACTACGGTGTAGGAAACATAATGACCAACTTGAAAATAAATGTGTTTTGGCCCAAGATGAAAGAAAAAGTGGCTAGGTTCATAAGAGGATGCATGCTTTATTGTACCAACAAGCCTAGTAACATGAAATAGAGTCTATATCCCTTACCTGTACTCACTCGTCCCTGAGAAATCATTTCCATGGACTTTATGGGAGGTTTACTAAAAAGCAGGAGGTGACATGACTATTTGTTCATGGTAGTTGACAGGTTCACCAAGTTGTGTGTTTTGATGCCCTATAAAAAATTTTATCAATGGGAAAGAAACAACTAAATTGTTCTTTAGACAGGCCTTGGTGCACTTTGGGATACCGAGGAGTATCATTTCAAACAGGGACACAATATTTATCAGTGAATTTTGGACTACATTGTGGGAGAATATGGACACAAAGTTAAAGAGGCCTACAACATTCCATCCACAAATAGATGGGCAGACAAAAATAGTCAACAAGACTTTGGTGCAAATTTTGAGGCATTACAATCAAACATATCTAAAGACCTCAAATGAAAATCTAGTATACATACAAGACTCTTATAATAAAGCAACCAAAATTTTTATTTGTAAGTCCCCATTTCAATTTTTTTTTGGATATATCCCACCTTCACGTTTGGATATTGCATACGGGTAGTAAGAAAGAGTGAGGGAGGATCTTATAAGGGATACCTTGTGTTGCACATAGTGTTGTCATTGATGAAAAAAATTTCATTGATGTCAAAGAGGATGTATGGGACAATAGCATAAGGAATGTCCTTAATGATGAAAGAAGCAACACGACTCTTTGTGAAGCAATATGACAGTTGGACCATTTGCAAAATCTCATTACATGAATATATGGGTGCTTGAGATTATTCAATATTTTGATGAAGTTATGATACTGAAAATATCATAAAAATAGCATGGTTGCATAGATCTCATTGATACCTTTCCAGTAGCATATCCTTCTAAAAACAACACCTCTTGGATAAGAAGTTATTACCAGTTTAAAAGCAACATTATTTGGGTCAAATTGCAAGGGAAAAATATAGGTCCAAACCCAAATTGTTAAAGGGTTAAATAGTGTGGGAGTTTGGAGTAGATTCACCTTTGGGTAGAAAAATAAACAAATGTTATCACATGGAGTTTCAAACTAGTTAACACTGCTAACATGCATGCATGTTTTGGAAAAATTAATGGTACATCTAATGGGTTAATGGCTGGATGAAGGCAAAGTTGCATGATTTTTAATGGCCAATTAAATGTTGACACGTGGTAGGATCTTATTAATAAATTACATGGATCTTGTTGATGTGAGCATGATGATGTGGTGCTTCCAGATGCCACCACATGGAAAACTAATTTGGGGCACTAGGGTTGCCTGAAAGTTCAAAAAAAGGTGACACATGGCACACTCTCGGGTAGCCACATGGCACAATGATTTCATGCTAACATTTTCGTGTGGAGGACCATTGGATCCTAAGACATATGGGTTGGTCACATGATAGATGGGGGCCAAATCAAAAATCAAAAGGTCGTCTCCAAGGATAAAGTCATATGGAACAATCGCAAGGGTCATATGGTCCAAGTTTTGTGAAACCCTTGGTCGGCTCGAGACTGCTTGCCAATGTATATATATCTGTGTTTTTTTGTGTGTGTGTGTGTGGGGTTGGACCAATTTCAATGGCATACCAATAATAATAGACACAATGTGATACAAAAAGAAATCAAATCGACGTAGGGATCACTTGTTTTTGGTTGTTTTTATTTTGGTTACGCGTGGGTTCTGGTATTGATCCGAACAACAGGATAGAGGGGCCTCACCATTATTTTGACAATTATATTGATCCACATATATCAACTTGGTTTTTTTCTATTGATATGATCCATAAGCATGACCTTGGTTTCATTTTTTTGATCTGAGCCGCAGGCATCACCATTTTTTCGATACAGGCACTATTTTTTATTTGAGCAACAAAGCCACAGGGCATGTCACTATTCATATGTGTAATGAAGGTTGATTCGAGTAGAGGCCCATGGGGCCTCAACACTGGTTTTGTTGAGTCAAGCACGAAACACCAGTCCAGAGGGCGTATCATAATTTACAATAATGGAGGTTGATTTTCATTCCATGGGATACATTATTGGTTACTTTGACAAGGGTTGATCTAAGGGCTAGCTATGGGGCCCTATCACCATTCCACCATTCTTGTGTCACGATAATATTGTTACAAAAGGCTGAATGATATCAATCCACAAAGGACTAGTTTCCATGGTGGATTAAACATGTAGTAACTATACAATAAATAAAACTAGTGATATGTGCATTGCAAGTCACATCAAGAAAAGGAGTTGGTAAGATAGTTGTGTTGTGTATGGTAGGTCACAAGTTAAACCCACGATGATGAACAGGTTAGGTAAAATTTTTATATATATTATTTTCCATTTTCTAACATGTTTTGCAAAATTTGGTGACTAGTGCTAAAATCCAGCAATTCCATTGAAGGTCGCCCGAAAAAGTTCTTTGTATAGAACATTTAACTAGATATATATACGAATTAGGTTATTTTGAGTTTCTGGAGTCATTATTGGTCCAAATTGAATTCTGGAAGAAGTTTTGCAATCAAATTTCAAATATTAATGCAACCAGAGGGGTTTTTTGTTCTTTTGATTCTTGTTCAATGGCCAAAATATCTTATGTTTGTTTGTAAAAAGGTTCCAACAAAGGGTTTGAATGACCATATTTGAAAAATATTTAAATCAAAGTATGGGAAATAGTATGAAAACCAACAACATTGATGCTTGTGTGTAGTGACAATGACTATGATAGTGACGGGATGTGGAGGTTGTAGTGACAGTTTATGTAGGTTGATTTTATGGTACAGGTTGTGAAGGTGACAATGTTTTTAAAATTATGATATTTTCTATAATTCAATGATATATGATGACAATGGATCTAGTTTGAAAATGATATGAAATAGAGGTCCACAATAAATTTGAAGAAGGAATTCAGTGCCTCCATTAAGTTTGGAGCCTAGAGCAGGTGGGAGCCTACTCATTCTTGAGGTTGGAGAATGGAGCGAGTGTTATAGCATCATTTTTCGCCCTCAGGTGATTCATGATTGTCTTTATGGCTTTGGGCACCCATTCCCACAGACTTGATCAAAATTCATAAAAACAGTGTTAAAATTCCCATCCGCGGGTATGCCCAGACTTTTCCGCATATATACGCGAGTCCACATGTACTTTTCCGCGTATGCCATTAAAATCATTAAAAAATATATAAAAATTCCCTATTTTTGGGCTGGGTTGATGGTTACTTTGGTAGTTCAACCACCCCAGCACGTGGCCAACTATTTCCAACTGATTGAAACTACTTTGAGGGAGTATAAAAGCCCCTCATGTGCATGGCCTAAGGGAGATAGAAATTTTATAGATATTATACTCTGTTGGAATCCCAATTCAAATCTGAATTCCCGTGCCTCCTGCACTTTCCTAGATTTATACAGGAAACCCTTGTTTCCTGGAGATGTTCATCCATTTATATGCCATCTCGAGTGCACAAGTCTTGAAAGTATCTTAGCAAGGCAAGGGCGGGATGGATCCGGACGGCGGTCTGTTCGAAGATCGTGGAAGGATTCAGGTGATCTCTCCACTTTTACTACTGTACATGCTGTTCATAATAATGAAGAACCATCTTGTTCCTGAACTTACGTGTTAACATCTATTTGCATATGTGAAAAGATTGATTATCATTTAAGCATTTATTATGGTTTATATAATGTTTCACATGGATTGCACTAACGTTTAGGAGAAGTATATGTTGTACAACTAGGTTTCCGTGCACGTTCTTTCTTGTTTTCTAGGTTGAAGGAGGAAGAAGGGTTGCTGGGGGTTTGGACCCCACGGGATCTACATCGAACGTAGGACTACGGGTGAGTTCTGCTATCGTTGTTATCTAGTTTTTAGCATTTAAGTATGGTTGTGTGTGAGTCCTTCTGAATAGCATGCCCTAATCTGTGGAGGTTTTGACCCAACAAACCTCTAGGGTGTTTTTCCCCGAAACAGCGAGTTAGGGCCTGCTCATCATAGAGGTTGGTGCCTCAATTATGTTGGAGCTTACAGTAAGCATATACTTGAATCTCTGAGGTTAGTGACTCAATTAAGTTATGTCCTATCACAAGTGGAAACTTGCATATTTTAGGCGTAGTTTCCTCCTGTAGGTTAGAGCTTGCAAATTGATGTAAAGAATTGAAGACAGAGCAAAAGAAGAATTGGTGGTTTTCTCCCATTGGGTATCCACCTAAAAATTTATGTCTCCTTTTGATGTGATTCCTTCTTTTGTTGTTTCTAGTTATGTTTCTTACGTGAATATGCATTGTGACAAATGATGATATAATGTTTATGATCATTGCTACATGAATATATGATTAATTAAGATTAAGAAATTGTAAAATTGACTTCACGTGGATTCACCCCCCTGTATAACCCCTATATTTTCTACTTTTAATGTTGACTATTTTTAGGCATGGACGTATTATTGGATTGAATGGCTATGGAATCCATGTTTATAATTTTGTGATTATGTAATTAGTTTGATTATTGTTAATAGAATAAATAAATTGTTGGGAAAAAAGTCAGGATTAGATTATTTATTATGTTCATCATCAATATTGCATGGTATATGTTATGTAGATTGTAGATTGATGACTAAAATACATGCCTTAGACATAGGTATATGTTCAACCATGGGTGGTTAGCATAAACATTATTATTCTGCTAATGTTAAGAGTATGCATATTTTTCTTATGTATAAATGGGAAAAATGGATCTTATAGTTATATAGTAGAATATGAACCTTCTTTATGCATGCCAGAAAAAGAAAATAAAATATTATGTAAGTACCATAGTTTTGTACGAGTAATTATGCCTTACAAATCATCTTATATTCATAGAATATAATTTGTGGACTAATAATTCCTACGTAGTTATAAGAGTCCGAGAAGAGTATATGATACAACTAGTTTTATGTTATTTCAAGTATACTGGTGTGGATAGGTGTAGATTTACACATCTAATTTTATATCCATTGTAACCTTCTTACTTGATTGGTGACTTTTAAGCTTGAAATAGAATAATTTACATGAAGGAGAGGTATTTGAAATGGGAAATTTTATTGTTAATTATGTGTACCTAGAATGTTTTATCTATAAATTAGATGCGAAGATAATAACATATAGTACAAATTTATGCTAACCCTGTAAGTATATGAAAATTTATGCCAGGGTCACTTTTCAACATAATTGTTAAAGGTGATTGGTTCATAACTCCTCATTGGACACAAAATTAGTAACAACTTATCCATTACTGGATGTTTTTCCTTGGTTTTAGACAAGAGCAATAAATTTAAAGTTTTCAAGCTCAATGGTTTAGACATCAACTATAATGAATTAATTATCAGGATTGTATACATCAAATAAAATAAATTAGTCTTGTATGGAAGTCTAGCCAATTTAGGTATGGTGAGATTGTGCACTACACCCATTTACAGATCAAATGGTCAATAATTTGCATGGGAGGGTCATAATAAAAGCAAGGGTGTTTCCCTTGTGCTTAAATAAATGGTAGACTAATTCAAGGAAGGTGGAGGAAACCACAAGAAATGAAATAACATAGCTACCAAGACATTATTTACACTTCCATATTGATAATTGAGCTTGAGTGAGAGATCCAGATAGTTAAAGGTTGAAGTCTGTCAAATTCCACACAAACATAGGAGCATAGTTGTATGGTATGAGTCCCAAACATGATTACAAATACAAGGATGCTAAATAGATAAATTATACATTGAGTTCAAAGTAAGAGTGAAGAATTTTAGTTACTTAAAAAAAGAGTGATGTAAAGAAGAAAACATGAGCATTATAAATAAGAGAAACTATAAACCCCATATAAATGCTAAGTCGAGTTCTCAAATAAAATAAAAATCCATGAGAGTAAGGCATCCATATAAATCCATACAGGTTGCAGACATAAACTTTAGTATTAGAAGGAATGACTGAGAAAATTTGATACACAAAATTCGCAAGAAGAATACTGTAAGCATGCCAAAAAACCATATATGTGTGTGTGTGTGTGTGTGTGTGTGTCTAGTAAAAAAATATGTCATAAAACATATAATTCCACATGCCCTAGTAATGAAAATAGTAGAGATCACATTGACGCCAAAACAAGGGCTGCATAACCCTCATCAGGAGTTTTTGAACAATTTCTAAAGAAAACCTAAATTGTGTTGAAAAACACAAATCGAATCTTGCCAAGGCTTAGCATTGGGAAACTGTTAGATGAATTTCAATAAGGACCGACCTATGTCATAGAGAGTGATAATCAAGGGTTGGAAATGAAACTAACTTTCATTTGAAATCCCTCCCTACAATCCTACAAACGTACCTGCAAACACATTATTGAGTGGGGTTACAAATACCCATTTGTTACAACTGGAAAATTAATAGAGAGCGAGTGAAATAGGTAAGGTAGAACACACTTGTTACAAGCAAAAGTGACTAGTGCTCCAACCTTACATACAATAGAGCATAATATTTTAATATTTTTGTTATAGGAACAAAGAGGTAGACTAAGAAATCCATAAATATTAAATGTAGTCTATGCTCAGCAAAGAACCACACTAAAGACAATACGGAAAGAAAGCACCAAAGAAAATTTGAACCAGTGAACTTGTTGTAGCCATATATGGGTCGAACCCATAAGGATCCTAAAACCTTCCTAGAGCGCATGCACCTACATGGGTTGTGACTCAACAAATCCAAAGGAAACAAAAGAGCAAATAATTATGCCAAATCCTTTTAATTATATATGCTCACACTGGAGCCATAACCAAGCGAACCCTCGCCATAAATCTAAAAAACATCAAGGGTGGTACTTGTAAGTTTGGTTTTGTATGTCAGATAATTTATAAACTAAAATGAAAAAAAATTATCAGAGGGGCAGGTTACCTCTGAGGTCATCAGGGGAGAATCCCCAAGTTTAAACTCAAACACTTAATCTGCTAGTGGGATGTATTCCCCATATCAATTCCACCATGCGACATGTACCTTGACACAAAACCTAAAATACATCATCAAGGAGAAGTTAAGTAGGATACATGAGACACATAATGGAAGAAAAATGGAATTTCAAATCATGCGCAAATGAAATTCAAAATTATACTTGTGTGAGTCGGTCCTCCTTCCCCTGTAAAGGGTAAACACTATAATAGGAAAGTTATAGATGTAGGGAGGGGAAAATGGCCACTACAAATAGAAACAGGTGCATAGAAACCTTTAAGCCCCATGGCAGTGTTGTAATATCCCCAAATGGGATATTTCACAAATTTTACCTAAATATTGCTAATCTCACATTTCACCATAAAACTACTAAATCGATTAATAGAAGATCGCCATGTAAAATAAAAACACATAAAACATTGCAGTCCATCAACACATAGAACGGGAATAATATCAGCGTTTAATATAAATAATAACTGGGGGTACAGATAGATCTGACCCAAAAGAGCTAAGATGGAAAACTAACCATCAATATAAATTGTTGCACTACGCTGGCCTCCAAAATTGAACTGCTACACTTTCCCTCTGGCAACAACTGCCACTAAACCCACTGAAAGACAATGAAGTGTTCAATGAAGATATGAATTATCCTCACACCAATCCCTGAAGCTCTATGAAACTTTTGAATGAAGCCTCCTTAAAGAGAGTTTGGTTTTCATCCAACACTCACAAATCGCCCGAGGGTTTCCGTCCTGGGGCTACCAATGGAGTAGAGAACCAAGTTCTCAAACCTCTCATACAAGAAAATGATCTAATCCAAGCTATCCCTCAATGGCCTCCACCCTTTCTTTTATAGATCTCATATATCCTTCTAAAGCCTTATTTTATTATTATTTTATTCATGGAGCACTTTTCCCTCTTATTAAAAGGTTCCTTTTTAATGCAAAAAAGAGTAAATCGGCTACCACGTCTCCTCCAGTCACTAAAACTCATGTCCAACCGTCCCATCATCTAGGTATCCTTGTCCTAGTTCCAATGAGATATCACACTAAGGTGTTCTATCATGTATTCTTCCCAGAATTCCACCTTGAGCGTTATTAACTAAGTTAAGCCCAAAAATAACTCAATTTTCTGAAAGTTGTCGGAATGCATCGAAACGAAAGGCAAGCTACTTGGATGATGGAATACATCAAGCGAATGCCACCTGACATCATAGAAACTCCTCAAAACTCCTCCAAAAATCCCCTGAGTGGCTGATGACACCAATCTATAATTGTGACATGTCTGCTCCTAACTTTGGAATTCCAACCTAACCCTGTCATATGTGACACCAAAAAAGGGAATATTACAGACCTTCTGCCCCAAGATTACTTTCCCTCAAGCAATCCAAATATGTTGGCCACTCTGTTGGCCCATTGCAAACACATACAAACCCCCTGGTGCTACTATGTGCATGTTTCAAGCCACCTGGAATAGACCCCTCAATGTCAGGATCCAAAACTGATCTCTCACTATACCTGTCATAAAAAATCCTCCCAGATCCCAATGCCACCATGGCCAATCATCGCCCAAGTCCCACGGCTCGGGCTGCGCACTGCCTATGGCTATAGCTGATGCTCTATGAGGTGAAGACCATGACTCCTTTTGTGTTGTAGCTATGATTGTGTTAGCTACCCCACCAACTGTGTACCAACTCATCACCTCTCTCCAATCCAACCCTTGACTCAATCCAATGTTGATCATGCTCCCCTAAAACTAGGATGGAATGTTGAAGAAACATCGATATGTGGCCAACTACCAATTGGAATTTGTATCATCTGCCATGTCTAAGGGTCCCTACTCTGTTGTGCTCCCTATGAATAATATCCTACCATCAAGAGGGTACCAACTCATGATCTCTCGCCAATATATTCTGGAAGAAGAATCCAATGTAGCGACAACTGCCTACGAAACACACCTGGAGTGTTATCGCCAGCCCGTAATCAAGTCACGCTACTTTGTCTCATCTGCCAATGAGATCTTCCTACAGAAGAAGGCCCCTCTCACTATAATGGGCCAAAGTGGGTAAGATATACTGCAAGCCCCATCGATGTATTCCTGGAGAGTGCTACTCCTTGAAATTACTGCAGCTCTGCTGACTGCATGTGCATCTATCTACACCTCATCAATGTGTCAGCAAAAATATGGATGCTCCACCATCTCCAATAGCTCCTCCCTCTCCTGATTGGGAATGTAATGCTCCTGATGTCCACTAGCCCCCTGCAAAACTATCCCATCATCCTCCAACATCTCCAGAGGATATGGATTTGCAACTGATGTCACCATACTCGGTGTATGTGCATCTAGCTACTTCTCCTCAATGGCTGACCCCAAGGTTAGCTGCATATCCATCATAGACTCAATGTGAACCTCCATCTGGATCTCCCCCAAAAGGACTATCATGCATGATGTGCATAGTATCCTTCTCTGCTGACTCATGCTCCATCATCGACTGCTCCGGCTGAATCGTCACAAGTGACTCATCACCCTAATTACATCTCATAGAGTCCCATGAATACTCACCCTGCACACTGGAATACAACTCTGGCCTACTGCCATCATCTCATCATGACTGCTCTCACTCCCCAGAAGCGTCCTCATATGATCCCATGGACTCATCTGAAGAAGATTCCTCATCCTAACATACGAAAGGAATGTCTACCTGCTCTACCTCTGCCACCTCATTTGTATCTCTCAAACATGAGTGATCAGGCCCTCAAGGTCCTTTGAAAATGAATCAAGGTCCCTTCCTCATCAGCTCATTTATGTTGCTTGATTCAACAAACTGGAACAACTCCTCCCTAGTTAACTGTCTCCTGAAAAGCTCAATGTTCTGCTCAACCAGACCTTGGGCTATTTCATAAGCAGTAGGTGAGACCAACTGCTCTCTTCTCCAAATGCTCAACAACCTATTCTGCAGCTCCCAACAAATGGCATCACAGTCTCCCATAAATGACGACAAGATGGACTTCATGTGAGCTATGACTGTGTCAGAATGATGTCTCTTAATGCTGAAGAAGAATTGGAACATCTGCAAGATCAAGCCATCACACTCAAGATCAAACATGACCTCATAAGTCCGGGTCATGGCCATGAATCCTAAAACCTTGAGCTTCCTCCCAAATGTAGAGCCTGTACAGTTATCCAAATCCTGAAAATTTCCTACTATTAGTTTGAAAATTATTTTCATAATATCATCATTGTAGGGAGGGGAGGGTCTTTTTATCCTCAAAATATCAGTGAAACAAGAGGCAACTATAAGCTTGACTCTCTCACTTGGATGTTCCAAGAATCCAAATTGTACCAATGCAAGCATAGATGCCTTGAAAGCCCAATTTAAACTCTAATCAGATTTCTCTACCTTTGGAAGACAGGATTCTAGTTTCTCCAACATAGGAAAGTCATTTTATGATATTCCACTCTTTAAGTCCATCCCAAGTGCATAAAGCCAATTTCCCACTTCTTCCTCTTTTTGGAAATTCCTCGGATGCCTTTGTTGGAGAAAATTATGTACCTTCTTGGAGAAGGATCTGTTGTTATGTTTTTTTTCTGGTCTTCTAATGCATGGTGGTTCAAGGAACCAACTTTTATTCTTCTCAAGATGTTTAGGAATCCCTCCATGGTTCAACCAATGATATGATCATTGTTTTTCTGAGTTTTTATAGTGATGTAGGTGATTGTCCATAATTTTTTCTTCGAGAATAGTTCATACAATATTAATACAACTTTGACTACTTAGGAAACTATAGATATCATTGCTTTGTGCAATTTAAAATATTTTAACTCAAATAAATGAACAGAGAAAATATAACCTAGGTATCGGTTGATTCAGTAGTTTAGTGTAACCTCCTTGAGAAACGTCATCCACCCTGAAACAAAAATGCGTTGCCCAGCTATAGAATAATGGTCCAGATTCCAATAAATATTCCCAACGTTACTATGTGATACCCATATTTGACCTCTCCAGAGTAGAATAATTATGCCTTTGATATTGGCTTCTATCAACCCTGCACAACGCTGAACTTGACACCAACATTTGTATGGCTCTCCTGATATCTGGAGAATGTACTTCAAGAGTCACTGCTACATAAGTTCATGAATTATCATTTTCTCAAAATTGGTCTGGTATTGTGCCCTCCTTCCAAGCATTTCAATTGACTCCCTTGTATGTTTTTATGTCGCACAATGAATATGTGCACATTCATGCGTCCATAAAGAAGAAAAATACCTTGGCATGTCCCAAAATGCCTATTTAGTCTCCTTGGATAGACTGCTACAAGTGCAAGAATATCTCTCTATTGAAAATTTAAATCTGGAGCACAAATTATCTCCAACAAAAAAAATATATGGACCTCTTGTGGATGAACAAAGATCAATTATTATTTTTGAAGGAAAATTCGATTTATTTGGTAGACAGGAAAATTAAGATTTTCGAGCTACCATCCATAGAGATTAGGCTCAGGGAGATTACACTCAAGGAATTTAGTGATCTCGGCCTATCATGTAATAACAGGCACACCCAGAGTTTTCCACATATTTCAACAAGGAATTAAGCCTTGGAGAAAAGTTCGGTCAAATATCTAACAAATTTTTGAGTGGAAAATCTACTCAGTCTTCAAGAACTTGAGCGCTGGATATTTCTGCAATTCAACTTCCATTTATAAGAGAGTTGATCAACAAAAACCCTTGTCACCAAATATTGCAAAAGCGTCCCTTCCTTGAAGTAATCCTGATAACGATGTTAGGTGAGACTCCAATTTGGCCCTAGAAGAAACTAATGAAATTATGCTTATAATCTAATTCTTTAGTCTGAAACCAATCACTAGAATTTTTTTTTTGAGTTTGAACTGCAGATAAGAATTAAACCAGTTTACTGAAAGGGGTTTAGCTTATCAAACTTGCACTCAAGTTCTCAATCCCTGCAAATACGGGTTGGTACCAATTCACAACACCATTAACCTTACAAATACGAGCTTGGCCTTTACAAATTATTGGTTCTTAGGTGAATAATTGGCCCCAAACAAATGTTGTTTGACTTTACAAAAATTCCATTAATTTTCTGAAGAAAAACTCGGTCCTAATATGGAACAATTGATCTCTAGCATTTGTCATTCGATTTAGCCCCTAGCATCAACGGAAAAATCCTGTCTATTTACTCAGCCTTTTTCCTTGTCCATTGACTTGGCCTCTCGTGGATCTCATTACGTCTAATCATCAGGCGCATTTTATTGGCCTGATGTGCGAAAGAGGTGATTACGATGGGTTCACAGGTTCACGATGTATCCGACAATTTCCAAATGTGTGTGTTGGGACACCTTCCACTAAAAACCCGCAGAATTCATACGTTCAACCTATGTGCCATGTTCGCTATTGTCCACCTTAAATCATATACTCGACCTTGTAGTAGGAAAAACATATAATGGGCCCCAACCAAATAATCAACTTCATTAACTAGGCATTCGACCCTCCATAAAGTAAAAACGCCATCGCTAAAATCAATTTGGCATTAATGTCCTCAACATTATTTGGCTTGGATTTGTCAAATTATGCCCACAACTATTTTTTAGTAAAAATGATAGAAATTTAATAATGAAATCTGTCGAGTCTTTAATAAATCCTCACTCTACCGCAAAAACTGAATCTTTGACAAATGGACAAAATAATGGTTGCAATTTAATCCTTGAAATATCGGCAACTAGAAAACTGGAACCTGCAGGCTGATCCAAGACTGAAGCTCTAATACCACTGTAATATCCCCAAATGGGATATTTCACAATTTTTACCTAAATATTTCTAGTCTAGCATTTTACCATAAAACTACTGAATCGATTAATAAAATATTTCCATGTAAAATAAAAACACATAACACAATGCAATCCATCAACACATAGAACAGGAAGAATCTCAGCTTTTATTATAAATAATAATTGGCGTTACATATAGAACTAACCCAAAATAGCTCAGATGGAAAACTAGCCATCAATATAAACTGTTGCACTACATTGGCCTCCAAAATTGAACTGTTTCACTCTCCCTCCGACAACAACTACCACTAAACCCATTGAAAGACAATGAAGCATTGAATGAATATCTGAATGATCCTCACACCAATCCCTGAAGCTCCATGAAACTTCTAAATGAAGCCTCCTCAAAGAGAGTTGGGTTTTTGTCTAACACTCACAAATCACTCGAGGGTTTCCATCTTGGGGCTACCAATGGAGTAGAGAACCAAGTTCTCAAACTTCTCATACAAGAAAATGATCTAATCCATGATATCCCTCAATGGCCTCCACCCTTTCTTTTATAGATCTCTTAGATCCTTCTAGAGCCTTATTTTATTATTATTTTATTCATGGAGCACTTTTCCCTCTTATTAAAATATTCCTTTTTAATGCATAAAAGATTAAATCGATTACCACGTCCCCTCTGGTCACTGAAACTCGTGTCCAACCATCCCATCATCTAGGTATCCTCATCTTGGTTCCAATGAGCTATCACACTAAGGTTTTTTATTGTGTATTCCTCTCAGAATGCCACCTTGAGTGTGATTAACTGAGTTAAGCCCAAAAATAACTCAATTTTATGAAACTTGTCGGAATGCATCGAAATGAAAGGCAAGTTTCTCGGATGATGGAATACATCAAGAAAATGCCATCAGACATCATAGAAACTCCTCAAAACTTCTCCAAAAATCCCTTGATCCCACTGATGACACCAATTTGTAACTGTGACATGATCCAGGTGGATATTAGTGGCCTCCCACCTATTCCATTTGCATCCATCAATTCTTCAGCTTTTCACATTCAGCACAACTTACTATTTTAGCGAGTTGGGTCCTACACTCGGAGCCGTTTTGGGACTTAATGATCTAGGTGGATATTGGTGGCCACCCACCGAGTCCATTTGAACCCCCACCATCATTCATTTATTTGTAAGTTTCAAACAACTTACTATTTTTAACATTTTTCGGTCCCTAACTTTCGTCGTTTTGAGGCCCTCTAAAAGATGTTTTAGAAGCTGGTAAACATTCCAAATGTATTCACAAAGTTTTACTTTGATAGATCTTTCTAACGAGTATTGAGCACGTCAAACGGAATCAATGCCAAAGTTGTCCTGGAAGTTGAAACACCAATTTACCCTAAGCGGCCCACGGTGGCGCTTCATCTCCTAGGGTTAGGTTTTTGACGTTTAAGATTTTACATTTTTTCTCAAAAATAAATAGGCCTTCCAGCCTCATTGTAACACGATCGAAGTGCGCATTAGAATCACATCTCTTCTCAGAGAAAGAATCTCGTACCAGCACTAGCTCATCTATTTCCATCATGTCTATAAGCATATTTTTGCTATTTGATATTAATGAAATGAAGCATTATTTCCGTTGCATCTCTGTATCTATGGATATATGTGTATTCTGTTGCATTCCTGCATAAAATCCAGACCGTTGGTAATCGCAGGGGTTTGCTCTTTCTCTATTTTTATTTTCATGTCCATGCCGTGTATAAAGGGAGTTCAACCTCGCAACCCCGACGTCCCCCCATGGTAGAAGGAAAGAAAGACAAGGGGAGCAGTGAGGATCCTTCCAAAATCTTGCTCAAGGATGCTCCTATTAATACAAAAAGGAACGTTACATATAAATTTTGACCTCAACATCAATTATTGCCCACCGATGGCGCCAAGCATCGAGCATGTCCTACGAATAGGTCCGCAACATCTGTAATAAATCCAATACCAAGTTATAGTACCCCCCCCCCCCCCCCCCCAATGGAGGAACTTAACGCAATGGATACCTATCATTTCCTAAGGAGGAGGAATGATCCAGGTGGATATCGGTGGCCTCCTATCTATTCCATTTGGACCCACAACATCAATTCTTTTCAGCTACCCAACACAGCCTTACTATTTTTACCATGCCGGGTCCCGCACACTGAGCCGCTTTGGGGACTTAATGATCCGGATATTGGTGGCCACCCACCGAGTCCATTTGAATCCCACCATCGCTTCTACTTGTAAGTTTCAACACAACTTACTATTTATCGCAATTTTTTGGGTCCTGAACTTCCGGAGCCATTTTGAGGCCCTAAAAGATGCTTTTTTGGAAAATGGGGAGCAACATGGGTCACAAACATTTTTGTGTCTCTTGATAGATATTTTTATTTAACGAGCTATTGAGCGTCAAACTGAGAGATCGGATGCTGTGTTACGTTCTCGGAAGTTGAACACCCGCCATCCAAATCAGACCCACGTTTTCTAGCGCTTTCACTTCCTAGGGGTTAGGTTTTGGAAATTTTCGATTTTACATTGTTTCTCAACCATAAATAGGCCTTCAAGCCTCATTGTAACACAAAATACAGTCGGCTTTCACATTCTTCGCAGATAAGTGCTGCTAGTACCCTAGCTCATCTATTTCCATCATGTCTGTAAGCATATTTATGTTATTTGATATTAATAAAATGAAGCATTATTTCCACTGTAGAAATTAGCTGAATAAATCACATATTCAATGAAGATTAACCCGATCATACATCAATTTCGAATTGCATGCATAACACATAACCTTCTTCTACAATTAATTGTCACATGCGGAAAGAATAGAAACGATCGCACATCAAATCATCACACACATTAACACAAACATGTATGGGGAAAGCTTATAGCCGAAAACCTACAATATAGTATATTATAAATGGAGAGAACATACAGCAAATACATAGTACAAACTCCTCACAAGTACGCAAGACTATCTCCCAAAGTTACATGAATCCAGCTTGGTTTTGAACAAAGTCACGTGTTCAAAACACATCCACCAAGTTAGCTCGCCTCTATTATGCAATCCAGGTCGGTCTAAATAGAGATCCAAGTCAATCTCACCGGCTCCAATCGCGCAATTTTCATTGGTAATTTCCTCCAAGTGTGGTGCACCATGGACAACTAATGTCGCAACCGATAGCCTTCTCCACCTCTTCATCTACCTCTTTCACTTGTCAGCCACCGAACTGCCCACCGAGTTAAATCAATAAGTTTCATTAATAATTGTTAATAATTAGTGAATTGGGGCCAATATTTAATTCACACAACCTATCTCTAGTGCATTAGCCAAACTAACACAACTAGTTCCAACTAGTTAACCAAAACACCACCTCCATTAACTCGTCGCATTAACTCAGATCTAACTCGCCACTTGAGCTCTAATTGAAGTCAACCATGCATTAGCTCACCTAACTCATAGGAAAAGTGTAATCTTTCCGGGTACCGCATACCCCACTGGTGGGTCAAACTCTAAGTGCTCCAAGAGAGTAAACTGTTTAGAGTCCAAATATTATTAAGGGTAAATAATATTTGACTTCCCTATTTTTAGGATAGGCAAGCCTAAAATAGACTTCGACCTCTTTCGACCTAAAATATGAGTCAATTACTTACCACCATGACCAATACCATCCAAGAATAACATATCGCAACCCCTGACTATTGCCCATATGTCTAAAAATAGACATAGTTCAAAAAATAGATTTTTCGACAAAAATCACATGTGTGGTCCCCACCTAGTTTAGGTGATCACTTTCCAACTAGGATCAGGAAAGATGTTTCAGGAGGCCTCCTTCACGGTTTCTTGTTGCCATTTTCAACATCCATTGCATCTCTGTGTTTATGGGTATATTTGTATTCTGTTGCGTTCCTGCAAAAATTTGGATCAGGACTTGTCTACTCCTAACTCTAGAAGTCCAACCTAACCCTGTCATAGGTGACACCAAAAAAGGGAATATTACAAGTGTTCTATGGAATGACAAAAGTGAAACCAAGGTCAAATGAAAAAATAAAATAAGGGTATAGTGCTAGGGTTTGTCTAGTCGAACCACATCCCTTGTGTGAGAGAAAATGAATCGCCACCGCTAAAAGGTACCAAGTACTAGAGACATGTGAACATCACATGGACCATAAGCATGTGGTCAATCTCAAACCACCAGGTGTAAGAGTATTCTAGTAAAAAATCCCTAGAAATTTACTTTTAATTCATACTGGTATCATTTTCTATGAATCCAAATGTTAAAAGAATAGTGAACAAATTTGAAGAGCACATATTCGAATGAAACATCAATCTAAACCCAAAGGATTCATAGCATATGCACTTGAAACACAAGTAGAGTGAAATTTAGATGTACGCCTAAGATATTGACCTCATAGAGTTAATATTGTTATTATGAAGGGAAATTGTCTCTACACCCCAATTTGATACAACAAACAAGATAAAATATATAGATTAATGTTACAATTAGACCACCATATTTTATATTAGGAAATGGCTTGTATGAGTCCAGTTGATTGTTCTCATCAATCATTATTGAAGTCATATGCATTTTTAATATGGAACAATAAAAATGTAAAGTACTATTATAAATTAAGTAACAATAATCATGTAAAGTACTATTATAAACTAAGTATAATAGAAAAAAAATGATTTGGAAGTTGGGTATGTGACATATGGTATTAGAGTTATAGGTTCAACATTAGGCCTATGGAGAACCACTGCAATAGAATAGCATCAATAGATTATATATATGTTATTATGAATACAACAAATGTGTGTTATGTGTTGACAAAAAGGTACAACAATAAGCCAACATTACAAGACATGATGTTAGAAGTTTCGAATCCACCTCTTGTGGGATTTATGTGGAGTTAGGGGGAGATAATACCACACCAACAACTCAATTTCTGGAGATTGTGAGAAGTTTACAATAAGAATTGGCCAATAGTAGAACCAATCATGAGAGGTTGTTGAAGGTGAGTGTGGAACAAGAAAATTTGATAAGAGACTTGACTAATAAATAATGTCATAAACCTATGGGGACCGAGGGGGGAGGAAATAAGGTAGACCACCCTAAAGAGAAAAATTATTGAATCAGAAATAAAATTTATGAAAGTGGAAATGAATCTGATCAAACATATCCCAAGGCACATAAATTGAAAAAGAAAAATAAAATGGAATTACAGGGGGAATTTAAAAAAATAAAACCCCCTACATTTGATAGCGAAAAAAGAGGAGGATGCGGAAGTGTGGCTTCTCTCAACATGAAAAAGTACTTCCAAGTTTATGAGTATGATAGAAATTTAAAGGCCAAACTAGAAATTTATCAGTTGTAAGGGAAATTTTGTTTTTGGTGGGAGGAGGTCAAAATAGTGCATAACCTAGAAGAGAAGACAATTTCTTGGGAAGAGTTCCAGAAAATTAAGAGTAATATGAATGATACTATGATGATCGGGAAAATGATTTACATGATTTAAGGTTGGGAAATCTAACTATGGATGATTTTGTTGCTAAATTCACCAATCTAATACGTTATGTCCCCTATATCAAGGAAGAGAAAGCCAAAAGTTTAGAGTTTTTAAACTGCTTACTTATCTCTTATAGAGAAAGGATTGAGTTCAACAATCCTAAAACAATCAATGAAGCGGTGAGGAAAGAAATAATATGTTATCAGCAGTTTAAAAATATAGGAGAAGGCTCAAAATCTTGGAAAATTAAGGAAAAAATAAATTTGCAAGTGGGATGAAGAGACAAAAACTTGCATATCTAAAGAATTTTAGATCACTAGTGGAAAAAGTTCAGTAGAAATAATCCACCCCAATCTCAAACAAGATCAAAACCAATGTAGCTAAATAATAAAGATATAAGTGGTATTAAAGAAAAAGAAGCTCTAAATTTTTGGAGATGTAGAGAACCTCACATGTTAAGAGATTGTCCACACAACCCAAGATCTTTTCAAAACATACAAGCAGTGCATGAAGCAACGACAATAAATGATATGGAAAGGAACATTCCAAATATAAGTGCAACTTTGGAATACAGGAAATCAGAGCACCAATCAACTATGGTCCGAGATTGAAGCTAACATGTTGGACCATCATGTATTTGTATTAATTGATCTAGGGGTTATTCTTAGCTATTTTAGTCCCCAAATAGTGGGAAAGTGTAAATTAAAGGCTGAAATTTTAAGAATGAATGGTTAGTACAACTAGAAATGGGTACAAAAAGGAGATTAATTAGCCATGTAGAACAATGTCTTTAGATTTAAATGGTTTCCTAACTAAAGTAAACTTAAACATACTTCCTTTAGGTTCGTATGATGTATTGATAGGTATGGATTGGTTGGAAAAACACAGAGTTGTAGTAGAAGGTTTAGAAAAGAAAGTAAGTTGTGTAAATGAATAAGGAGGAACACACTTGATAAAAGGAATACCAAATATTGTTTCAGTTAGAAAAATTTCAACATTGCAACTGAAAAGAAGTGAAAGAAAATACTACCAACTCTTTACTGTCTAGATTGAGGAAAATAATCATAATGCATAAATCCAAAATTTAGATGAAATGTTGTTGATCATGGAGTTTAAAGACTTATTACTGAAAGAAATTCCAGGATGATCTCCCCGTAGAGACATAGATTTATTTATTGATTTGGTGTCAGGAGCTACCCTAGTGTCTAGAGCACCTTACTAAATGAGTATTCCAAAACTATTACAACTGAAAATTCAGTTACAGGAACTACTCAATAAAGGGTATGTTCGACCCAATGTTTCACCTTGGGGAGCTCCATCATTATTCGTGAAAAAGAAAGACAACACATTTAGAATGTGTATATATTTCAAGCAATTAAAAAAATTTACCTCCAAAAACAAATAGCCACTACCATGTATTGATGATCTCTTTGATCAAGTAAAGGGGGAAAGTATATTCTCAAAAAATGATTTGAGAACTGGGTACCATCAACTAGAATAAAAGGCGAAGACATTCACAAAGCAACTTTTCAAACTAGATATGGCCACTACAAATTTGTAGTATTACCATTTGGTCTTACAAATGCACCTGCAAAATTTACTTGATTAATGAATAATGTGTTAAGTAAGTACCTAGATAAATTTGTGTTGGTTTTCATAGATGAAATTTTGGCGTATTCCAAAAACAAAGAAGAATATGAAGAAAATCTGAGAATAATAATGCAAACTTTCAAAGAACATCGATTATATGCAAATTTTAGTAAGTGTGAATTTTATAAAGAAAAGATACAATATATGGGTCATGTTATTTCAAACGAAGGACCGTGTATTGATCCTCAGAAGGATAGGGCCATTTTTAACTAGCCCATACTTAAGGATGTGTCATATGTGAGATTTTTTATGGGAATTACAAGGTACTACAAAATATTTATTGAGAGTTTTTCAAAGCTGGCCTATCTTGTCACTTCTCTACAGAAAAAAGGGGGCAAAATTTGAGTGGAAAGCTAACTATAAAGAAAGTGTTGACAAACTAAAACATTTATTAATAGTAGCACCTATTTTTAAAGTTGCATACCCAGAAAAGAAATTTGTAGTTTGTACCGATGCATTTATGGAAGGACTAGGTGGTGTTCTAATGCAATACAATTATGTAGTGGCTTATGAGTCGAGGAAACTGAAAACACATGAAAGGAATTATGCAGTATATGATTTAGAGTTAGTTGTTGTCATACATGATTTAAAAATGTGGAGGCACTACTTACTAGGAAAAAAATTCACACTTGTTACCGATCACATTAGCTTGGAATATTTTTTCAGTCAATTAGATCTAATCGTTAGACAAACTAGGAGGATGTATTTTCTTAATGAATTTGAATTTGATATAAGGCATATTAAGGGTAAAGAAAATAAATTGGCAGATGGTTTAAGTAGACATGAAAATTCACTAATGAAGTTTTATGTTAGTGCTAAAACTGATTTTTTTGAAGAGATCAAAAATTAAATACAGGTAGATGAAACTTATCAGAAAATTCAACAAAAATTGCAACAAACAAAAGTCATTGGCTATGCAAAAAAATCAGAAAAACTATTAAATTACAAAAACGGACTTTATATTCCAAATGTCAATGCTTTGAAACAACTTATCTTAAATGAGAATCACAAGAAACCATATGTAGGACATCCCAGGTATAAAAAAATGATCTCGGCACTAAGAAAAAAATTGTATTGGCCTAAAGAATATTTGTATAAATGTCTAGAGTGTCAGCAAGTGAAGGTAGAACACTAACACCCAGTTGGACTATTAAACTCGCTCCCCATTCTAGAGTGGAAATGGGAATTGATTTCTGTATATTTTATTATAGGACTACCATGAACAAGAATAGAGAATTACTCCATTATGGTGGTTGTAGACAAACTAAGGAAACACATTTTATACCGGTATAATCTACATTCAGAACAACACAGATTGTAGACATATTCATGCAAGAAATTTTTCGGTTACATGATATAGCGATAATGGTAATCTCTGATAGAGATGCTAAATTCATCTCCAAGTTTTGGAAATCATTATTTGGAGGCATGGGGACCCAACTTAATTTCAGTGCTTCTTATCACCCCCAAATTGAAAGAAAAATAGAAAGAACCAATTAGATTATAGAGGACATGTTAAGAATTTATGCCATGGAAAAACCTTCAAAGTGGGAAGACTTCCTATATATATAACAAAATTTCGCTATAACAATAATTACCAAGCTTCTATAAAAATGAGCTCTTTTCAAGTCATATATGGGAGGAAATGCCACATGATTCTCAGCTAGAGTTATTTGGAAGAAAGGTTGGTCCTAAGACTGGATGCACTATAGGAAATGGAACAGGTGGTGAGAAAAATCAGACAAATTCTAAAAACTGAACAGGACAGAAAAGCAATATATGTTGATCAAAAGAGAACAAACAAGGAATTTAAAGTTCGATAACATGTCTATGTAAAACTTTAACCAATAAAGAGCTCTCTGAAACTGGGAACTTGTGCTAAATTAGCACCAAGATTTTGTGGTCCTTTTGAAATCCTATATAGAGATGGATCGGCAACATACCAAATCGCATTGCCCGTCCATATAAAAGTACACAATTTTTTTCATGTATCTTTTCTAAAGAAATATGCTTATGATAACTCTCACGTAATTGATTGGAACTTGATATAAGCAGAACCAAAAGGATATTTCCAGGTAGAACCACTTCACATATTAGATCAACTAGAAACCTTACTCTGAAATCGAGCCATCACTCACGTTAAAGTGCAATAGAAACACTTTACCCCAAAGGAGGCCACATGAGAGATGGAGGAAAAGATGCAGGAAGATTTTCTAACACTTCTCTAGAAATAAGAGAACTAAAAGTAAAAAACCAAGGACAATGTTAAATTAAAAGGGGGGGAGATGTAACACCCCTATATTTTCTACTTTTAATGTTGACTATTTTTAGGCATGGACCTATTATTGGATTGAATGGTTATGGAAGCCATGTTTATATTTTTGTGATGATGTAATTATTTTGATTATTGTTAATATAATAAATAAATTTTTGAAAAAAAAACTTAGGAAAAAAACAATAGAGCTAGAATATTTCTTACCAGCTTGGGAAAAGTTGTTGGTGGTCAAGTCCACATGATGGAACTTCCGTAAAATCTCCTAAAAATCCTTAGGAGAAAATAGTTAAAAATAAATTGATTTAACATGATGGGAGAGATATATTATGTTAAATCTCTTTGTTGGATAAAGATACTAAGTAGGCTAGAATAAAGCGTTGCGGGAGAAAAAGGAAGGATTTAAAGAAAAAGAAAATATTATTTTTCAAAATAAAACAAAAAGGCCCAGGAAAAAGGTTGGCAAACCTTAAAGCAGGAGGTTGCTAAAACTATGCTGGGAAGAAAATTATAAAAGAAAATCACATGTGAATCAAAGGGGTTGTTGATTCTTGTGGCAAGAAGATCTTATCTCGGGGAAAACTAGCAGAGGTGGTTCATGGTCAGGAGGAATGTGTTTGTTCCTGAGTGTTTTCCCAAGAAGTAATTTCGGCTAGATTCTTGGTTATGTTTATCATCAATATTGCATCGTATATGTTGTTCAGGTTGTAGATTGATGACTAAAATGTATGCCTTAGACATAAACATTCTTTATTCTGTTAATGTTAAGAGTATGTATATTTTTCTTATTTATACATGGGAAAATTGGATCTTATAGTTATAAAGTAGAATATGAACCTTCTTTATGCATGCCCAAAAAAAAAAAAAAAATTATGTAAGTACTGGAGTTTTGTACGAGTAAATATGCCTTACATATCATCCTATATTCACATAATATAATTCATAGATTAATACTTCCTACGTGGCTATAAGAGTTCGAATAGAGTATAGGACACAACAAGTTTCTATTATTTCACATATTTTGGTGTGGATAGGTGTATATTTACACACCTAATTATATATCCTTTGTAACCTTGTTACTCGATAGTGACTTTTAATCTTGTAAGGGAAGCATTTAGATAAAGGAGAGGTATTTTAAATGGGAAATTTTATGGTTAATTATGTGTACCTAGAATGTTTTATCTATAAATTAGACACGAAGATAATAAGAGATAATAAAAATTTATGTGTAAGTATATGAAAAGTTACACCAAGGTCACTTTTTTACATAATTGTTAAAGGCGATTGGTTCATAACTCCTCAAAAGATGCTAAATTAGTAACACCTTATCCATTACTAGATGTCTTTCCTGGTTTTAGACATGAGCAATAAATTTAAAACTATTAATCTTACTGGTTTATACATAAACTATAATGAACTAAATTATCATGATTGTATACATTAAATAAAATAAATTAGTGTTTTGTGGAAGTCCATCCAATATAGGTATGGAGAGCTTGTGCATTGCACCCATTAACATATCGGTTGGTCAAGATTTCCCATGGGAGGGTCATAATAAAAGAAAGGGTGTTTCCCTTTTTCTTAAATAAATGACAGACTAATTCAAGGAAGGTGGAGGAAACTAGAAGAAAAGAAATAACATAATTACCAAAACATTATTTACACTTACATATTGATAACTGCGATCCAACACAGGTCTACATAGTTAAGGTTGAAACCTGTGTAATTCCATACAAGCTTAGAAGGAGCATAGTTGTATGGTATGAGTCCCAAACATGAGTACATATACAAGGACACTAAATATCTAAAGTATACATTGAGTCAAAGTTAACTTGAAGAATTTTAGTTACTTAAAAAAAGAGCATTGTAAAGAAGAAAACATAAGCATTGTAAATAAGAGAAATTCTAAACCCCGTATAAATGCTATTTGAGTTCTCACATAAAATACGAAGCCATGAGAGTAAGCCATCCATATAAATCCATATAGCTTGCAGACATAAACTTTAGTATTAGAAGGAATGACTAAGAAATTCAATACGAGGAATTCACAAATAGAATAATGTAAGCATGCTAAAAAACCATACTCTATATATATATATATATATATATTTATTTATTTATTTAGTCAAAAATATCTCATCAAACATATAAGGCCACAGGTTGTAGTAATGAAAATATCAGAGATCACATCGATGCCAAAATAGGGGCTACATAACACTTGTCGGGTGTTTTTGAACAAATTTATGAAGAAAACCTTGAATTGGGTTGAAAACCACAAATAAAATTTCATCGAGACTTAGCATTGGGAATCCAGGAGATGAATTTAGATAAGGATTGACATGTGTCATACGGAGCAACAATCGAGGGTTGGAAATGAAACTTAATTTAAGTGGAACTCCCTCCCTACAACCCTAGAAATGTTCCTACAAGCACATTAGCGAGTGGGGTTAGAAATCCCCATTTGTTACAATAGAAAAATTAACAAAGAGTGAATAAAATAGGTAAGGTAGAACATACATGTTATAAGCTAAACCGACTAGCACTCCAACCCTACATACAAAAAATCATAATATTTTAATAAATTTTGTATAGGAACAAAGAGGTATAATAAGAAATCCATAAATATTAAATACAATCTCTGCTCAACGAAGTACCAAACTAAATACTATATGGAAAAAAATTACCAGAGAAAAATTGAACCAGTGAACTAGTCATATCCATCTATGGGTTGAACCCAAAAGGACTGTAAACCCTTCTTGGAGTGCATGCGCCGACAAGGGTTGTGACTAAACAAATCCAAAGGAAACGAAAGAGAAAATAGTTATTCAGTTAGGTCCCTATAATACTAGTGTATCCCCTTATTGTTGTTAGTGTAGCCCCCTTATTGTTATTATTGTACCCTTGTAGTCTCGATATTTTTATTATTGTGCCCTTACATTATTATTGTTTGGTTTGCTAGGATTATATTGTGACCTCATGGACTCCTATATATAGAAAGGAGGTTTTGTCATTTGTATCATCCAAGAAATTTTCATTTATGTAATGTTAAGGAGGATTCCCCCTCGAAGTGGCTTATTTCTAAGGCATTTATCTCTCTTTTATTTTATTTTTGGAGCTGGTTCAATAACATTTGGTATCAAAGCATTGGATTCTAGGGTTTCGTTGCTCCAAACAAGTCATCGTGGAATTTTCATTATAACTTTTGTTCCGCGAAGGTTCAGAAGCTAGAATTTTTACCACGAGAAGCTGAAATATTGAGGAACTTAGTGTAAAAATTTCATATCTTGGTTCACAATATTTTTAGAGATATAATGTGTGGAAGTTAGGGTTTTTGCAGGCTCCCAAATTTCATCTAAAAGAGGTGACCTTGTAAAAATCGTCATAACTCTCTCTATGAGCAATTGGAATTCTGTAAAAAATTCTAAAATTAAATGGATTGTAGTTTCCTGTGTATCAATTTCAGAACAAAGGAGAAAATAGTGACATGTGGTACTCCATACAAGTTCACTCTACAGAACTAGTCCATGATTAGGTCATTGTGGGAGATTGGACATAACTTTGCCTTGAAGCATCCAAATCAGGTCAAACCTGTGGCATTCGAAAGAAGATTCATAGGGCTAATATAGGACCGAATTTCATATATTGAAGATCCGAAATCATAGAGATAATTCAGTTTCAATATTGAGCTCCTCAAAAGCAAGAAAAAGGTGTGTTCTTTTTTTTTCAAATTTCATAAGTCTTGTTTTAAAAATCATTTTGAAGTGATTCCAAGGGAATATTGAAGCATATAAGGCCACAGTTTGTAGTAATGGAAATATTAGAGATCGCATTGATGCCAAAACAGGGGCTACATAACCCTTGTCAAGTGTTTTTGAACAAATTTGCAAAGAAAACCTTGAACTGGGTTGAAAACCACAAATCAAATTTCATCGAGACTTAGCATTGGGAATCCAGGGGATGAATTTAGATAGGGACCAACATGTGTCATATGGAGAAAAAATCAAGGGTTGGAAATGAAACTTAATTTCAGTGGAACTCCCTCCCTACAACCCTAGAAATGTTCCTGCAAGCACATTATTGAGTGGGGTTAGAAATCCCCATTTGTTACAACATAAAAATTAACAAAGAGTGAATAAAATAGGTAAGGTAGAACATACATGTTATAAGCTAAACCGACTAGCACTCCAACCCTACATACAAAAATCATAATATTTTAATAGAGTTGTTATAGGAACAAAGAGGTATAATAAGAAATCCATAAATATTAAATACAATCTCTGCTCAACGAAGTACCAAACTAAAGATTATATGGAAAAAATCACCAGAGAAAAGTTGAACCAGTGAACTAGTCATAGCCATCTATGGATTGAACCCAAAAGGACTGTAAACCCTTCCTGGAGCGCATGCGCCTACAAGGGTTGTGACTAAACAAATCCAAAGGAAACGAAAGATAAAATAGTCATTCTGTTAGGTCCCTATAATACTAGTGTATCCCCTTATTGTTGTTAGTGTAGCCCCCTTATTATTATTTTTGTACCCTTATAGTCCCCATATTGTAATTATTGTGCCCTTACATTATTATTGTTCAATCAGCAAGGATTATATTGTGACCCCATGGACTCCTATATATAGAAAGGAGGTTTTATCATTTGTATCATCCAAGAATTGTTCATTTATGTAATGTAAAGGAGGTTTCCCCCTCGAGGTGGCTTATTTCTAAGGCATTTATCTCTCTTTTCTTCTATGTTTGGAGCTGTTGGTTCAATAACATTTGGTATCAAAGCTTTGGATTCTAGGATTTCACTGCTCCAAACAGGTCATCGTGGAATTTTCTCTATAAATTTTGTTCCACGAAGTTTCAGAGGCTGGAATTTTTACCACGAGAAGATGAAATATTGAGGAACTTAGTGTAAAAATTTCATATCTTGGTTCACAATATTTTTAGAGATATGATTTGTGGAAGTTAGGGTTTTTGCAGGCTCCCAAATTTCATCTAAAAGAGGTGACCTTGGGAAAATCGTCATAACTCTATCTCTATGCATTTAATTGGAATTCTGTAAAAAGTTTCTGAATGTACATGGATTTTAGTTTCCTATGTATCAATTTCAGATCCAAAGGAGACAATACTGACATGTGGCACTCCGTGCAAGTTCGCTATACTGAACTAGTCCATAATTAGGTCATTGTGGGAGATTGGACATAACTTTGTCTTGAAGCATCCAAATCATGTTAGACCTATAGCATTCAAAATAATATTCATAGGGCTACTACAAGACCAAATTTCATATATTGAAGATCCGAAATCATAGAGATAATTCAGTTTCAATATCGAGCTCCTCAAACGTGACGGAGGGATCATACCATTCGAGCCTTTTCATGCTTTTGCTGAAGACCCTTCATTTTGGGGAAGAAAGAATATTTTTAAAACGTTATCATGTCGAGTCAGATTATCGTCGGAGATTAATGAGAGGATTAGCAGGCTTGGTGGGAAATCTTACATCTAGAAGAGATCTTATCAATAAATATGTAGAAGCATGTCCAATGAGTCTATCTCAAATACCTCTATATTCTATCCATATATTCCACACTCTATAGATCTATCTATGATTAGATACTCCATAAGGTATGTATTTTTTTTTTCAAATTGCATAAGTCTTGTTTGAAAAATCAGTTTGAAGTGATTCCAAGGGAATATTGAAGCATATATATCATCATTGGGTTCTAAAATTCCCCCTAAAAATAATTCCACACCCATTAAACCCTGTGAAATCTATACTATGATGCATGAAGAGGAATAACTATATTAATATTACGGTACCAAGTGCAACAAATTTTTATCTTACAAAGAGTAACTAAAGATGAGGTAGATTGTTTAAAAGCGGAAATGGAGGCTAAGTTGGATGGTTTGAAGGGTCAAATGAAAGCTAATGTGGATGATAAAGTAGTGGAATATCACATCGAGCATCAACAACAAGTTCTCTAACTCTCAAAGGATAACCTAACTTTGGTGCAAAATCGAATGAAACAATAGGAAGATCAACATCTCAACGAAAGAATTTATGAAGTAATCACAGAAACAAGAAATCAAAAACCACCAAATCGATCAATAGTATCTCAGCATGTGGGATAACTTACCCGTTGAAGTTTCCACATGGGAGGATGAGAATTTTATACAATAACATCCAGAAATAATCAAGCAATGAGGGCAACACTTTTTTGAAGGAGTGGGGCATGTTAGGTCCCTATAATACTAGTGCATCCCCTTATTTTTGTTAGTGTAGCCTCCTTATTGTTATTGTTGTACCCTTGTAGCCCCCATATTGTTATTATTGTGCCCTTACATTACTATTGTTAGGTCAGCTAGGATTATATTGTGACCCCATGGACTCCTATATATAGAAAGGAGGTTTTGTCATTTGTATCATCCAAGAATTGTTCATTTATGTAATGTAAAGTAGGTTTCCCCCTCAAAGTGGATTATTTCTAAGGCATTTATCTCTCTTTTCTTATATTTTTGGAGTTGGTTCCATAACACATTCCAAATAGTTTTAATTACTTGTGTTCACACTGTAGCCATAACCAAGCAAACCCTCATTAGAATCTTGAACCAAAGTTAATGGTGGTGCCTATAAGTTTGGGATTGTATACTAGACAATCTATAAACCAGAATGAAAAAAAAAAAGTATAGGGGTAGGTTAACTCTGAGGTTGTAGGGGAAGAATCCCTAATTTTAAACCCAAACCCTCAATCTTCCATTGGGATGTATTCCCCTTATCAATTCCACCATGAGACATGTACCCCAACACAATACATCATCAAGAAGAAGTTAAGTAGGACACATGAGACATAGAATGGAAGAAGAAGGTAAATGCCAATCATGCACATAGGAAATTCAAAATTATACATGTGTGAATTGGTCCTCCATCCCCTATAAATCATGATTGCTATAGTAGCAAATTTACAGATGTAGGGAGGTCCAAAATGGCCATTGCAAATAGAAATAAGTGCAGAGACACCTTCAATCCCCATGGAGGAATTCTATTGAATGAAAAAAAGTGGAACTAGGGTCGAATGGCCAAACAAAACAAGGGTATAATGTTAGGGTTTGTCTAGTCGAACCACATCCCTTGGATGAGGGTAAATGAATCACCACCGTTGAAAGGTACCAAATACTAGGCGCATGTGACCATCACATGAACCACAAGTGTGTGGCTAATCTCAAACCACCAAGTGAAAGTGTATGCCAATAAAAAATCCCTAGAACATTCCTTTTAATCCCACATGGGTGTCATTGTATATGGGTCCAAATGTTAAAATAATAATGAACAAATTTAAAGAGCATAGATTTGAGTAAAACATCAAGCCAAACTCAAAGGAATTATATCATATGCACTTGAAACATAATTAGAGTGAAAGTTATATGTGTTTCTAAGTTATCTACCTCAAAAAGTTAATCTTGTTATTATGAAGGGAAATGACTATACACCCTAATTTGATACAACGAACAAGATCAAATATATAAAGCAATTTTGCAATTAGACCACTATATTTTATATCAGGTAATGGATTGTATAATTCAAGTTGATTGTTTCTCATCAATCATTATTTAAGTCACATGCATGTTTAATACATAACAATAATCATGTAAAGTATTATTAGAAACTAAGTATAGTACAAAAAAAAATGTTGTGGAAGTTGGGTATGTGACACCCCCTATCAGTGTGACTTTTGGGGAAACACCTTGATGGTTGAAAATTTTGTGGAGAATATTAGGAAAACCCATATATAAGTATAGGAGAAACTACAAAATTCATAGGAGAAATACAAGGCCATACATGATTAACACGGAACATAGAAGACATTAAAGGTTGGAAACAGAGTATGGTTACAGCTGGACAAGGAGAGGCTACAAGGCTCTGGTAAGAAAATCAAGGCTCTTTAATATGGTCCCTTTGAGATACTAGAAAAGGTGGTAGATAATGCATATGGACTTAGTTTACCTTCATACATGTGGATTTTCTCAATCTAGAGAATCTCAAAATCTATGAACCTTCCATGCTATATTAGGAAGAGGAATGGGTCCTACCTTCTATAGAGGATTTGGCACCAAATTTTTTGAAAAAAGACACGGTTTTACAGAAGAGGTCCAAAAATACAAGACAACGACATCATGATCTTTGGTAGATTGGGTTGAAAGGATAGCTTCCAGACAAGGCTAAATGGTACACCCGAGAGAAGGTGGAGGAAACTTTTCCTCACCTCATTCAGTAGAATATTTTGGGGACCCAAATACTCCCAAAATGGGGTGGTGTGATTTAAATTGTATCATTATATTGTTTTTCATCAATATCGATTCTTCCAATGAGGGAAAAGTGGAGTAATCAACTCACAAGACCAATTTTACTGTTGGACCTGATTTGGAAAATTAAGTTCCCTAACCTTTTAGGATTATTTTGAGATATTAAATGGCATTTCTTGGGGGTTAAAATTTTCCACTTTAGCTTTGCACATTTTATCCTATACTACACATAAAGACCTTTCCAACGACATAATAATTTCCTCAATCATACCTTGTAAGCAAAAGTTGTGCCACTCAGATTGTTTTGACCGCCATAATTCGAGAGGACGTCACATTAGGCCACATTACTTAGGGAAAAGGAGCTAGCCATGTGATCATGATGAAGAAGAATCTAAAAGAGTCAATATTGTAACTCTAGTTAATATATGGAGTCAAACCTAACCACTACTAGGTTAATGAGTTGTGTTATAATCGAGCCACTGGGAGAAAAATGGGTTCCATTATTTTTCAAGTGCATTTTTCTCTATAGACGAACGAAGAATCCAAGAGGGATAAGGAGAGAGCACACATAATGGATTTATGCACTATAGTAGCCCACATTCCACAAGACTTAGTTCTTTATACTAGCATCCATTTTTCTATTCAAATAAGGAGATCAAAGAGCCCTCACCTTCTAGTTGGGTTTTCTCCTGAAGGGCTTCTTGGGATATGTCTTATGTCAATTGTAGTTTTTGAGTTTTTATTTTTGTTGGGTATGTGTTATATTCTTTACACAACTAGATTCATGTGTTGTTACATTGTGCCAGGCACAATAGGGGGGGTGGCGAAATTCCCCCTTATTGGAGAGTTTGCAAGGGAGTGGTAGCCCCCCTGCACAGGGTCGAGGTAGCACCCTGGTATTTTTTTTATGTAAGCCTAAGGATCGTTGGGAATACCAAGGATGGGGGGAATACTCAAGGATGGTGGGCGGACCTACCCACGGTTTTGCGCATGGTTTTGGGCATGATGGTTTTGTCCATGGTATTTGGTAGATCCACTCAAGGGAACTACGATTGTGTTCTAAGTCAAGGTTAACATATTGGGGGTTTATGAATTCTTCGACATTTACATAATGTATTGTAACATTGAAGGAAATATAATGAAAAATCAATCTGGTTTTCCTGGTTTTGGGTTATAGGAGAAAATTATTGGTGTATATTTTTTGTTCTCAACGTTTTATATTTTATTTTTTAAGAATTAGTTTGTAGGTAGTTTTTGTACAAGGTTAAAACCTTAAATTTCATTGTTCTCTAATTTATGCACAATTATAATTTGCATTGGTACACAATAAACAATTAATTACATATCCAAAAATCTAAAGAGAAATAAACCTTCATAGTGTATATTTCAGATTTTCAAGTATAATTTTATCAGATCAGTTGTAACGAATTGTTCAATGGTATATCCATGAAAATTTATGGATCATTCGATCTAATTTTCAAAAAATGTGTCACTACCAAACTTATTGAGCTTTTAAGTCAACAATACTATGTTGATATTGGAGCGCTTCTCTTAATGTTTTTCGACCATTTAAATAAAATACTAAAAAATTTAGAGTAATCTCTTACCTCTTAAAGTTCGATAGACCATAAACCATATTAATCTTAATAAACATTAATAATCATAAATACTTTAGTACAATTACACAAAATTCCTTATCCACTAAGTACCTTTGTCCCATGCCATAAGAAATAAACTCAAATGTTGAAATATAAAATATCAAAAAGCAAATATTACCATCTAAATATTTTGAGCGTACAAATGCTAAATCTCATCCACTTAATAGATTTTATTTAAAACGCAAATATATGGAGTAGAATAGTGATGGAATAAAACTGAATAAACAAGCATATTACAAACTCGTGAATTCTCTCCTGTCATACATAGTGGATATGTGCTCAATAAATTTTCCCTATTTTCTTGCCTTTATTATTAAATTCATTGACCGTGTTTTTGGAAGACACAAGAAAATAGATCGTAGATTAATAAGTGTGTGATGCATTATCTAGATTAATAAGTGTGTGATGCATGACATTTGATAACGCTGAGCTAATGGCGTCTCGGAAATAATATACCAATCATGATGTCGTATTTCTAAAGTTGAAGGCGAAGTCTGAAAACAAGGTTTTGGAAAATAATCTCAGGGATGGGTGGCTGAACAAGCTCCAAGCTCGGATCTGGGGGCCGAGCAGCTTCAAAGGAGCAGTAGTGTAGTTGATACATAGGGGGATTCGTTTTCCCTGGGGCCGAACGATGATGTCCCAACCCTCAGATTCGGCGCAGGATGCTTCTGGGGAGTCGAACTTGCGCTCCAGAGAGTCGTTGGAGTCATCAAGACAAAGATCGGATACTCGCAGGGTCTTATGCATAAACCCACATACGAGGATGTTTTCTCTGGGAATACCATGCATTCTGAGGTCATGAGGGTTGAATATGACCCTAAGGAATGTTTTGATCTGAACTTGTTGGATGTATTTTGGGCTCGCCATGATCCCACCACTCTCAAACACCAAATGGTAAAGCACTTGACCGGGAAGGCAAATCGACAAGCCCTCGATGCTTCCATTAAAGAACTCATGCAAGAGGATGTGAGTAGCTCGATGTGGATCTGGTATTGGGTTGTAGCTTTGGACAGCGAGGGATGTTGTGACATCCCTTTTCAGTGGTCTTTATTATCTATGGTGGTTTCACACTGGATACCTACATGCATCAAGGAATCAAATGAGTTTGCTTGGTGGAGTGACCCCTCCTCTCATAAAAAAACCCAGATCTATCGTTTTGCTCCATATCCAAAGGAGAGACAAGTAGAAGGGAGATCACAGTGCGCAGATCCAAATTCTGAGGAGTTGTTTTAGTTTTTTATCAAAACTCCTACTGGAAAATTGATCCTGCTAAGGGTTCGGGGAACATATCTAGTGACAGATCTAAATCAGAGTACCCAAAATTTTACAGGTATTCCCGCTTCATTACAAAGCCTGATTTTTTCAGGAAAAGTGTTGCAGAATGTGATCCTTTTGAAATCGATATTCAAAGGAACTCTACCATTATCCTAAATTTAAGACTACAAGGTGGTACCCCAAGAGCGAGCATCCCACCTATATCATCTTCAACTGGCAAGGGTCCGATCTCATTTAAGGATGCATTGAGAGGGAATGTTGACACAGAGGACAAACAAACCCAAAATATGACAATCCTGGGTCCATATCTTGTAGAGAAGATGGAGAAAGCTCCATATTTGTTCATTGAATTACCGAAAGTAAGTGGTATTTTTACTCTTTTGTGAGAAAAAACTATCATATGTCAATTTAATAGTTTCTAGCCCAAAAATGAAGATCTACATCAGTGGATCTACCACAATTGGACTAGAGATTGTGACATTTATTTGTGTGCAAAAGGTTTTTTTTGTGGTTTAGTTCGATAATTAGAACGACTTTGATCATGTCATAAATGAAGGACTGTGGTTTTGGGGAAGGGTAGATCTCTTTGTAATGTAGAAATTTCTGTTTTCCCACCCCGGTTTTCAGTTTCACCTTATTACTCCAAAATAGTTAAATCTGTGAATTTTAACAAGTGGAGAAATTAATTTCTTTGGCACCTGAAGTACCTAGAAAAATTACAGAATGCTGGAAAATGCAGAAATAAATATCAGCACACATAAAACAGTCATTCACACATTTTGACACATATATTTTTGGTCAACATGACCCTGGAAAAAACCCCCTACAACTCTTGGGGAAAACCAGTTTGAGAGCTCCTTCTTATTTCTGAAAAATGCTTTACAGTGAGGCAGAAATTACAACAAAAATTTCAGCAACCAAACAACTGTACTTATCTCGATTTCTGTGCATTCATTCCGCCTTGGAAAACATGCAGAACAGTAAAAACCAAAAACAGAAATTTTTCAGCATTTATTACAGCATTAAATGCTGTACGGCCTTTCTCGAAATATGTGCCCAGCTGTACGACCGTAATACTATACGGACTGTACGGATTTGTACAACAAACCTCTCTCCTCGATTTTCGTGCTTCTAAGCCTCGAAATCTGTGCTGAAGCTGCTGTTTTGTTGCTGTACGAATTTCTAGAAATTCGTGCCACCAACCAGCAGCCTCTCTCCTCGATTTTTGTGCCCAGAAACTGCCCAGAAATAAATGCTGAAGCTACTGTACCGCCTTCTTTGAAAATTGTGCCTCTCTCCCTCGAAAAATGTGCCCAACACTTGTTGTACGGATTTCTATCTTGGGAACCGTGCCTCTTTGCTGCTGTACGGATTTTGCTGAAGTCTCTATCAGTTGTCCTCTTTCTCCTCTTTGCTCAGAAATCTCCCTTGCTCTCTTGCTCTCCTTCTCTCAATCTGCTCATGAAAGAATGAATGACCTTTTCCTCCTTTTCCTCCTTTAACCTAACCCTAAGTGACTTTTGGGGAATCCCTAAATCCAATGGCTGAGATAGATTGAGATCTAGGGCTGAGATTAAATGCTCATTTAAATCTCATTTTCTATTTTTTAATTCACCCAACTTTAATAAAGACCCACTTAGTCATTTATTTCCAAAGTCACTTTTCCTTTCTAATTTTACATTGACTTTATTAAAGTCACTTTAAAATTAGACTTTAGTAACTTTATCACATAAAGTCACTTTTAAATTAGATTTGACTTTATAAAAATTATAAAGTCACTTTAGGAGAAAAATTAAATTCTTTTGGACACTTTTCCCTAGGCCAAAGATCAAAGCCTTAGGGAACCACCTGTCCTCCGGTACCAAATTTCAACATGTAACCCCATGGTTTCCTAGTTTTGATGCCAAAACCGTGGTGGTTAAAAAAATGATGGTTTGGGTAAGGCTACACAATCTCTCGCTCCCATTTCGACACCGCCAAGTCTTATAAGGTATTGGGAACTCTTTGGGAAGACTCCTTAAGTCGGATCAGAAAATAATGGAAAAATGTATATTCACTTTTGTACACATATGTGTGGAGATGGATTTAAGAAAAGGTCTACCAGATCGTATTAATCTGACACATTAAGACTTCTAGTGGACACAATAGTTATATCTTGAAAATTCCGCCTTTAGATGTCAGATCTTCCATCAAACAAGGCACCTACAGAACACATGCACACAAACAAAGAAAAGGACAAAGAAAAGAATGCAAAAGAAAAAAGGATGGAAATTCCAAAACCCACCTTCTTCAGATGATGAAGATGAAGAAATGGATAAGACCCATCAACATCTAGAGTCACAATATCAACAAGGTCCTCAAAAGGAGGGAGAAGCGAAGTTGAAGGATCAAGACAAACTAACAAAGAATCCCAATAACTCAACAGTGGTCTCGATCCTTGTGAACAGATACGAGGAAAAGAGAAACTATCAAAGATCAGCTAGAACAAAGCGATATCATATTTCTGAGAGCTCAGACTCATATAAATAAGCCCCAAACATTTCAAAAAGTGATGAGTTGGCAATAGGTACCACTACTCCATTACTTGGGGTTTGGCAAAAAGTTCAAAAGAAAAAAGGCAAAAAAGAAAAAACCAGTTTATCTAGCCAAATGTAATTTTGTTTTTTATTTTTTATATCCTAGCTACTATGAGTGCTTAAAACACATACACTAGTCCTCAAGGACAATATATGAATTCACTTGTGCATCTGCTTTATGTAACTTTTTATTTTACTAATAGAAAGTTGTGATTTTTCTTGAGATTTTGGGGTAGCATCAGATGTGCTCTAGCTCTGAAAATTTGTGGAGGAACTGGAGTACATGAGATATCCAAGACTTAGAAAGTGTTTGGAGAAATTCCAACTGATTTTATAGTTATTCAAATAATTAATATTTTTAATTAAGGACCCTAAGTCTAACTTAGGAAAGTTAAAAGATTAAAGTGAATTAAATTAAACATGTGATGAGAATGTTCTAAGTGACGTGGATCAAGAAACTTCTAATCTTAGCCATTGATTAGAGATTAGATCACGGTTTTTGGTTTTCCAACAAGAAAAGTATAAAAGAAGGGCTTGAGGTCAATTGGAGGACACACACATTGGCAGAACACTGAAGCTAATTCTAAATTCTAGGGCATGGTTTGCTAAGAATTTCGAATCGATTTTGCAGTGTAGTGAGGGGAAAATATTAGAAAGGGATGTTCTGATCCGAGGCCAAGAATACAACAGCGACAGAGAGGCAGTATACCAGGAAACGCAGAGGGTAACCAGAGATATGCAATTCAACCAAAGTCACGCAGAAGGCAGCGCAGACGCAACAACAACCCTTCAGGGGTGATGCAGGCCCAGTCAGGGCAGCACAGGGGCAGCGTAAGCCCCGAGAGGCTGATACGGGCTCATCTAGGGCAACGTAGAGGCTAATGCAGGCTATAGAAGCTGACACATAGGGATCAGGGAAAACCTTGGGGTTTCTGGTGGGCCAAAAAGGGCTCAAGTTCTGTAAATCTCTTTTGAGGTTGTGAATCAGCCATATTTTCTATCTTCGAGTGAAAGATGTACTATTGTCGTGTAATTTTTTTGTAGGGTGAAAAATTTTGGTACCCAGATATTGTTGTATTCAGATTCTGCATAATAATAAAACCCTCTAGAGCTAGTTTCACCAGTTTTCCCGCATTTGTTTTTTCCGGGGACATTTTTCTAAAAAATTGTCACTTTGTCATGTTTGTATGATGTTCAGTAAATGATCTGTAAATGTGTAGGCTGCAGTTGTGTTTACTTTTCTAATTTTACTGAATAATTCAGAAAATTAACTTGTAATTGAACTCTAGTAGGAAAATTAAATCAAGACACTGTAGTAGGATTTTTGTTTATAAATTTTCACATGGTATCAGAGAATTGCAGATCAAGCTAAATCATCAACAAAGTGGATGAAGAGTTTTTGCTGCAGGAAGGGCAGCTAAAGAAAAATAGACTAAAGAAGGCAACTCGACATCAAGAGGGACGAAGGCTCAGCTGAGAGCGACGCAGGGGCAACCTTTCTTGCGTAGAAGCTGATGCAGCACCAGTAAGGGTGACACAGTTTTGTTCAGAGGCACGTTGTGGTCATGCAGTGGCTAAAGTAGACCCTAGAGGGTGACGCAGTCTAGTTTGCAGTGACGCTATGCAGTTTTTTGGGGTTGGAAGTGTAGATTTTGGTCTTCAAAATTTTCTTGTGTGGCACATGTCTTGTCGATGTAGAACAGTGCCTAGCTAAGTTGACAAAGAGCAGGAGGAGAAAAAATGCTAAGTATATTTTTGCCCAAGAAATTTGAGGATCGATCAAGAGGGTGATCGAAGAGGGTTGATTCAAGGGATTTGACAGATTTCTGAGGAGGGCAATCAGTTGTTGGAGGGGGAAGTTTCTATAGAGGGTGTCTTTTTCACCAAGGACCATAGATCTAGGCTTCTTTTGAGGGTAGAAACAACAGCTGGGAGAGGAGCATCTGTTTTGACAGATTTTTTTGAGCTAGATGGCACCATAAAAACTGCGTGACCAGGATAGGTTGGATGGCTTGTCCAACTTTGCTATCTAGAATTCCAGAATCCTGATGGCCCTAGAGGCATACGAACTTCTGGAACATGCATATAATGTCTTGGCTACACCAAACGACACTGCTCATCTCACGAAGCATAATGAAGCAGAGCCGCATGCTAAGCACTTTATCATGGACGGGGTTAAGGATCATGTGGTCCCACACATTTCTTAGAAGAATATGACTAATGCTATGTTCACATCTTTGATCACAATATATCAAGGAAAATCCTTCTAGAAGAAGATGCTTCTGGAGAACCAGATGAGGTTATTCGTTATGAATAAAATGGAGGAAATTGATCCTTTCCTCTTCAGGTTGCAGACGATCCGGGATCAGATGATTTCCATGGGGGTTAAAGTGGAGAATGATGTCATGGTGAGGACTGCTCTAAATGCAGTCTCAGATGAATGGGAAAAGTTTTTCCAAAGCATCTTAGGAAGACAGGAACTTCCAAGATGGGATGACATGTGGGCTATCCCCGACAAGAGGATATCCATCGGATGGCAAAGAGAAAAAACATCACAAGATCCAGTAAAGTGAAGAAGGAGGAAGAGGAAGATGTAGCCCTTGCATCCAAGAAGCAGCAAGGGAAGAAGAAGAGGGATCTATCGAAGATCCGATTCTTTAGGTGTGGTGAACTTGGACACTTCACCACCACTTGTCCTCTAAGGATGAAGGACAAAGAAGTTGATTCCAAGGTTGCGGAAGCTAAAGAAGATGATGGCTCCAATGATGATGTAGTCATGAGTGCTCATGAAACTCAAGAGAAGAGGTGGGGTGATATTGACATGTAGAGTAGCTACAGATGATGTGGGAGGATCCTTGAGGTGCCAAACTCTTGGATCACATACGAGCTACATGGGACTTAAGATGGTAGCAGGACAAGTGGAGTAGTGGGTGCAGGAGATCATAGTGAAGCAGAGGGTGGTGCTGGGATGTTTTAGATAGGAGCAGTGAAATGTAGAGGCAGCAGCAACGCAAAGGGACTAATGGGACTTCAACAACATGGAGGAGGCAGTGCTTACACAGTGCAGAGTTGTAGCAGCATAGTGGCTTCAGGAGGAGAGCGCAAGAAATAGCCAATGGAGCTTCAATGATGAGATACAGACCCAGCTGAATTTTTTGCCAGTGATTGGGAAGGGGTCCTTCAGTTACTTACTTCTCAGCAACTGAGTTGCAGTGCAACAGTTAGCAGTGCCAGTACCATGGGCAACATGATGCAACAATTTGAGAGGGAAATGTAGTACATATGTGGCAGTGACTGTGGCAGAGTCATGGCACTAGCACATTTTCCCCAAATTCCGATGGCCAAAATGTCGCTCTTGCGACACATAGGCGTCACAAGAGTGACATTTTGAGGTCTGGAAAAATTTCTCATAACATCGGACTTCCGACACTTGACTTAACTGTCGGTATAGTGACGGTATTTCCGATGTTTATTTGGAGTCATCGCAATTCCGACATTACACGGTGCGTTGCTCTTCCGACGCTTCTAAACGTCACTATACCGACGCCAATCAACCGATAGAATCAAATGTCAGACTACCAACAGAAATTTTTATTTTTGTTTTTAAAATATAACGTCGTTATACTGATGGAACTAAACGTCGCTATACCGACGCCAATCAACCGACAGAATCAAACGTCGGACTACCGATGGAATTTTTTTTTTTTTTAAATATAATGTCGTTATACCGATGGAAACAAACGTCGAAATACAGACAGAAAGAAATTAAAAAATAAAAATAATGCCGTAATACAGACAGAATCAAACGTCGGACTATCAACGGAAAGAATTTTTTGTTTTTAAAATTTAACGTCGTTATACCAACAGAAACAAATGTTGGAATACTGATGCAAATAAAATATTTAAAAAAAAAAATTAACGTCCTATTACCGTCCAATGGGATTAATTGTTTCGGCCCTAAAAAATATAGCTTAGGTTTCGGCCTCAGACATCCAGCCTATTTTGGCCCTATTCTAGCACTTGTGTGAGCCCTAAATTATCCCGTAAAAAATACTTGGCACTCCAAACTGTGATCCAAGCCCTCGATTGTTTGCAATAAATCTCACAGTTAATTCGGCCCTCCATCTCAGAAGCATTTTTTTATTTCAAAGAGCAATTATGGAGGAATTGATTTGGGAACCTTGTTCAAACAAAGCATTGCATACATCTTCTCAGTCATCTTGGCAAACAAATTCAATGACACAGGGTTGTAAGGCACATCTCATTATTACTAAGATTTTCCGTTGGGCTGATCCAAGGGCATAACTTGATACAAAGCACCAATCTTAGGGTCTAATTTGGAAATTTTTGACATAGCAACTAATGGTGAATCTGCATTGTGATTGAAGCCTGTCCTTAAGAATCTTGTCTACAAATTGAGGTAAATCATGTTGCAGAAGTAAGGTCTGGTATACCTTGTGCAAGTTTTCCATTTGAAAATGGATCTGAAGGGTATGTCTACAGCCCTCTTGTAGGACATATTTTTTGTATAGTGGTGGCCTAAATAGTGTCCTTGTAAAGTTCTGAAACTTATGCTTGTGCTACAATTCTGAGAAAACTCTAATAATTTCCATCAACCTTTATCTGAAGAATACAATATTGAAATTGAAGGTTTGAAGATTGCTAAATCACAAACTTATGATCCCACTTAATTCAGTGTATTTGATCTCCATCACTGTCAGTTGTCATGGATAGAGAAGGGTTTACATCTTCAGAAATAAGAAGGTACTAGTGTATGTGGAGCAGAACGTTAAAGATATAAATGAAAAGATATCAAGGGTTTAATTCTGAAGCTTATGCTTGTGCTACAATTCTGAGAAAAATTATAATTAACTAACTGTAAGCGAAATATTGATTCACCCCTTCTCAGTGTTTCCTTGTTCCCCTAAGATTGATTAGGAGCAGAAAGGGAATCCTACTAGCAATTACTAAAAAAATGCCAAAATCTATGGCAAATATTACACTTGAAAGGTAGTTTATAGTAATAAAATTCTTGGAGGAAGATCCTCTCATCAAGCTATAGAGGAATGGCCTCCACGAAACCTTTATCCAACTCGACTTCAACACAAATAGAAGACACAAAAATTGGCATCCCTTGTGTTCTTCCACTTCAAGTAACTACCCAAAGTCACCATCGATATTCTTTAGAATAGCCTTGTCCCAAAAGATCAACAAAAAAGGGGATGCAAACACATAAAAAAACGAGGAGAATTCCCCCATTGGATTGAAGTTTAGAGACCAAGGATTTAGATACAGTGCAGCAGTGCCTGGAATCCTGTAAAATAATGATCTGGATTTATGTAGGAATGCAACATAATACAAAAATAACCATGAACATAGAGATGCAGCAGAAATAATGCTTCATTTTATTAATAAAATAATGAATGAAATAAGCTTACAGACATAATGGAAATAAAATAGCTAGGGTGTTGGTAGCGAATCTCTGAGAAGAGATGTGGTGGCTACAGACCTCTGAACTCTGTTACAATGAGGCTCGAGGGCCTATTTATTATTGAGAAACAATGGAGAACTCTAAACGTCCAAAAACCTAACCCTAAGAGATGAAGCGCCAAAACTATGGGCCCCGTTTGGGTAAATTGGTGTTTCAACTTCCTGGGGACGTAACTTTGGCATACTATCTCCGTTTGACGCACATGATACATCGTTAGAAATATATATCTGAGGCCTACAACTACTGCTTCAAATATCAATTCCATTACGGAATCCTATTCGCCGCGAATATTGATTCCGGAATGGAACCCTACTCGTCGCAGGCGCGATGCCCAAAAAATGTCGTTTAGGGCCTCAAAACGGCTCCAGAAGTTCTGGACCCAAAAAATTGCTAAAAATAGTAAGTTGTGTTGCAACTTAAAAATTGAATGAACTGATGGTGGGGGTTCAAATGGAATAATTGGGTGGCCACCAATATCCACCTGGACCATTAAGGCCCCAAAATGTCTCCGGGAGTGCAGGACCTAAAAACTTGCTAAAAATAGTAAGTTGTGCTGAATGTGAAAAGCTGCAAGAATTGATGGTGCTGGTCCAAATGGAATAGGTGGGTGGCCACAGATATCCACTTGGATCAAATAAGGACCTGAGAAAAATATTAAATCCTAATCTTCTTCATATATGAACAAGAAAGCAAAAAACACCTCTTCAAAGTGAAAAAATAGAGAGTTGTCCCTGAATATTTGGAGCCCAACAATCTGAGATCCATATATCTACTGCAATCAGACTATGACGCAACCCATTGAATTTACATATCAATGCTCATCCTATGAGGATGGACACTTTCCATCAAGTTTTTGAGGTCTAGATCAACAGAGATGGGATCATTGCCTTCTTGACAAATTGGCTTATTGGGGGAAGCTTCACAGGCATCAATAAGGCGGCTAAAATTTTTTCAAGAAATGTATTTGGATGATCAAAAGAAAGGTTGGACAAATTAGTAGAGACTTGTGACATGAGCAGAATCATCCAGCTCAAGTAGTACCAAGGAGGGGTGTCCTAGCCCCAGGGAGGCAAAAAAGATTCCAAATCAAATGCAACAACAATAGCTAGAAACCCTAGCCAAGAGGAGATTGAGCGGAGCTAGACAACATATAATTTTCTCTCTTAATCAACCTATACCTTACAAATAAATGTAAGATGTAAGTGTTATTAGTTACATCTTTAATGTTGAATGATCTATGACATATTCCAAGATGGTCCATTGTGTCTAGGTCGAGTGGTTGGGAGGAATGAAAGAATTTAAAATGCAATTAAAGTATTTGCAATGAGGGTAAAATTAACTTGAAAATCAATAACGAGGCTTGTGTACCCTTACAGAACATACATTAATTCAAAAAAAAATCATATCACAATCTGTTACTTGCATATGAGTATTTATGCTGCAAAAGACATCTTGAGTCAAAGTGATATGGTTCAAACCTGTCAAACATGTTTCGAAATATACACTAGTTTAGGTTCCATTCTAGAGTCTTTGTCAACATCAGGCGATTCTCAGTGCCATTTGCTTTATGAACCATAGGACCTGCACCAGGAACCCACCGAGGAATAGGCATGGCAAGCACACCCTTGTTCAACATCCCGATTAAGAAATTGCCTTTGCGCATGATACACATTACAACATCATGAGATGAAAGATCTTTGACAACACAGAGTCGCTGAATGCTTTGAAATTGAAAGGTCTTTTCCAACACAGATGACCAGGAGATTGTTTGTATTTCCTGATCTATAATTTTGAGGCTGCAAAAGAGGCACACACAAAAATGTCTCTAGTCTTTTGAATTCATATTACTTAAATGCTAATCTACAATCCATTTATCAAAGAGAGAGAGAGAGAGAGAGAGAGAGAGAGAGAGAGGACCTATTCTTATAAAAATCATGGATCTCAAGTGTGTTGTTGGTGAGTGATCAGGTCTCGCGGGCAAGACCCAGGTTCAGGAGTTGTGGCCAACAAAGGAATCCGTTGTAGTCTAGGATCACGCCGGCATTATCACCCTACTCTGGAGAGTAGAGAGTCTCACCCGAGGCGTGCCGCGACCACATGCAGGAGGGGAATAGACCAATGGTAAGGAACGGATCCGCAATTCATCCTTATCAGCGATTAGATTGCATAAATAGAATCACATACGCAACAGCATTCAGAAAGCATATAGATATTAAGCAAATTTAATTTTAAAGCGTCTCAACCAACACACATGCATGTGAATCACACAAATAGACAGTAACCTGCAATTATATTAAGCGCTTGGCCAAATCCCCAGTTACATAGCTTTGCAATGGGCTTACAAATTTGATACATATGCCTTGCGGAACAGAGATGTACATCAATAGAACCCTAGGAACTACAGAGACCTCATTCATAATCGGGGTTCCTACTACAGCACACGTTTTCTCTCCTTCAGTCGCTCTCTTCTCTCCTCCTTCCTTCCGGGTGACAGCTATTTATTCACCCGCTGTCACGACTGTTAGTTCTTATTATGTCCTTCTTCCGCTGCTTCTGGCTTTTCTCTGATTATCTTTGTGTTCCGCTTGCGTTCTTTTGCTGTATCTTCTCCTTATTTTTACTTATGCATCTAGTTTCCTCCGCTATGTGCCTGTTCCTTCGCAACCTTGGTAGCTCTACTGTTTGGTGTGGTTGCGACTCGGTTGCGGCTACCATGTGCCCTCGTTCCACAACCCCAAAATCTGGCCATTGTTTCGAATTCAAAACGTTCAAAACAAGGTTTTTCAAAACAAGGGCCCCAATAGGCCCTGACCACAGTTCCTTGACTCGTCCCCGAGTCAATCACAAATTACAGTTTCTACCTCCATTGCCTTACTTGACCCCGTTCCCTGTTTGCCCTGTGTGCCTTCATCCTGTGCTCATTCCTGCTGTGCGCCTTCAGCTTGTTCCTGTCCTTGCTGTGCGTCTTCAGGCGGCTGTGCAAACAAGGGCCCCAACTCCGGGACCCTTTGGAACGTTGTAGCTCAAAGCTCAGTAAAAGCCGACACAGCTTGCTGCCACCCCTGGAGGAGCGAGTTTGTTTCCTCAGCGAGCTTGGTGACAGCAGCCTCCTCGATGGGCATTGGGACAGCTCCGAACATTGTGCTGATCTGGGTCTCGGCTGTCGCTGCGAGCTGTTGTATGGTCCGGGCGCTAGATTGAAGGGGCGGCCGGAGCTCACGAATGACGCGTTTGGCCTCCGCCGAGCAAGCCTCTGTGTGTTGAAGCTGTGCCTCAAGTTCATCAGCCTGGGCATATAATTGATCCAGCCTTGCGGGGTCAGTAGCCTCTTGAATTTCCCTTGAAACCTGCTGGAGTTGGGCTGAAATCGGCTGGGTCTTGACAGTGAGGGCTAGGGAGCATTCCTGAAGGCCCTTCAGGAGGTCACGAGCCTCTCGTGCCGTGGAATGAAGGGCTTCCTGCATCTGAGCTGCCTGGCCCTGCTTGGCGGCCACCTGGGCTAAATAGTCGACCTCGGGCTCGGGCGGCACGGGACGGGTCGCTAATGTCGCACGAAGCTCGCGATTCTCCTGGTATAAGTCCTGAATGGCGATGCGGAGGTGGATAGCTTGCTCGGAGAGGCTGGCCGCAGCGATTTCGGGGGGCAGCAGGGGGTAGTGAGGCTCTAGGGAGGGCCAGAACTCGGAGAACAGCCAGGTGACATTGGTGATCATTGCTTCCATCTGCTCCCGTGTTGTTCGGAGTTGGTCGCGCTGTTCAGTAAGCGCGGCGATTTGGTGTTGCTGCTCAGCACACTGCTGCTGGAGTCCCAAATGCAATCTTTCGGCCTGCTGGGCTGCCCTTTGAATCAGTAGGTACAGCTGAGCTGGATTGTCAGGCTGGAAGGTGGTGGTCCCAGAAGCCCCCTGCTCCGGCGTTCGCTCTGGCAACTGATCTATTGACATGCTCAGGAGGTGAGAAGGGCGTGGCCTCTAGATGTGCAGAGTCAACCATATTCAGATCTGGCAGTTCTTGCTGATCAATGTGGGCCGGTTGTGGGGGGACGGTGGCCTCAGGCGGAACCTCGGCAGAATTAGACCCGGTGTGCAGCTGCTGTATGAATATATCAGTGAAAGGAGGGTGGGGTTCGACCGTTGGGTCGATCGGTGGTATGATTGTGGCAGCACCAGAGTCAACCTCAGCCCCGCGGTCCCCACCCATGAGTTCTCGGATAATGGGGTCGGACACCGTAGCCGAGGAATTAGATGGGGCGGATGAAGGGGCAGGCGGATGAACGGTGGATGGAGCGATGGACAGTGTGGTGGGGGTATGTGGCAAGCGAATGTTGATGAATTCAAATGGGTCGATGAGGGGTTCCTCTTGAATCAGTACCCCGGTGCTTGGGGGCGGTGGTGGATCATCAGCAGTGAGGTCCACCACCGGATTTGCCTCGGTGGTGTGGGCCCTCTTAGCTTGAGGGGCCTCGGGTGGATCCCTAGGCCCGCTCGTCTCGCCCATCGGGGTCGTGAGTGGATCAACAAAGGTAAACAGGATAGTGGGGATGGGGGAGGTGAGCGGAGCGGTACGGGGGTACGAAGTGGAGCGAGTGAGCTGAAATTTAGAAAATAGAGGAAATGGAGCAGCACCGCTAGACACAACCTGAGCCATCACATTGAGATTCCGTACCTAGGTATTGAAGTGGCGGATGACGGGGATAAGCGGTTCAGGGAGTTCTTGTGATGGCGCTGCCACCTCCGTCTCGGCAGGCTGTTGCACTAGTGCCATCCTGTCAAAATTGTATCTGGGGAGCCCATCCCGCATGTGCTTCATGACCCCCGGCCATGAACAGACTTCACGATGGAAGGTAGCATCGTCCAACTGAAATTTCAGTGGCGTCATTCGGAAGGTGTCTGCCGGAATGCAAGCGGGTCGGAGGTAAGTATGCTTGTGACTTACCCCGAACCACACTTGCTCGCTATAGTCATCCAACAGGTTCCTGGGCACCCGTTGCTGGCATGCCACCACATCCGTCATTAGCCGGTACCATGACCGAAACGCATCTGCATTCACCAGTTTGGTACTGGGGTCAATTGAGACCTGCCATGGAGTGAATTTCATCACGAGGGGCTGGCCCTCGGGGATCTTTGCTGGGAACCGGATGGGTGGAGTGTGCCATTTCCACATGGCAAAAGCAATAATCAGATAGCCATAAATAAAGGTAGTTGCACGCTTATAATTCTCCTCGCACACATCGAACAACTCTTTTAACAAGAAGGAACACCAATTCAGTTTGGTTCCTTGGACACAATGTTCAGCAATAGAAATAGTATCAAGAGTGCATTCGCCCTTGGTGTAATGCCTCATTGTCTTGCTGGCAATGAGGTAACAGGCGACTTGAATCTCGGGCTTGTTAATGAGGTCGATCTTGGCTCCCTTCCCCCCCTGTGAGTGCCATATTTCGCATAGAGTTCCGCATCACCCGACTTTTGTGCACGCTTGGAGGAGTTCTGGCAGGGCGTTGAGATGTCTGCGCCCATCTGCGAAAGCCCTGTGAGGCGATGAATATCTTCCGCATGAATGGGAATTTTCTGGGTCAGCCACAAGGATCCATTCTGAATTTGGCTAAGGAGGAAGCGTGTACACTGCAGAACTGGTCCGATGGTGCCAAAGACCGGAAGATTTCTCAAGTTCATCAGGGACGAGTTCTAAAGGCCCCTGAACTCTGGTAACAGGTGGCTGGCAGGGTTGCCGGCTGCAGTGCAGTAGTTCTTCATATATGCCTGCCGTTGGAGGGACAGAAATTCGACAGCATTGGAGAGGTTGGCATCAATCAAGGCTACATTATCATATTTTCCCATAAGGGACTCGGTCTTGTGAATCCGAGTGTCAAGCTCTGGTTCAATGACGGCTGGGACGGCCTTCGGCATTTTGGCCCGGCGTTGATAGACCTGTAGAATCTGCCTTGGTCGCCTTTCCTGGTGCAAGGCGTTCTGAGAATTCAACGGCTCTGGTGCAACTGCAATTGCTAATTTGAACGGGTCCGGCATTCTCATGCTTTTGGTGTCCATGCAAGTTATGTCAGCACCTGGCACGAGTGGAGTTGATGAGACCCCCTAACGAGTTAATTCCTGCTGGCATTCTTGCTGCGACAATCGTGCGATCAATCGCATGGCAATGAGTGCTGTGACAGTTGCTGACGGTGGCATGGGGAAATGGGTAGACGCAACGGCTGAGGTTACTGCGGGTGATGGCCAAATGATGACGGCGAGTTTACTGCCAATTATGGTAATTAATGATGCAGATCTAGGCGATCCTACGGACTGACACAAGTGCGTGGGTGGACTGAGTTGGACTGACGTGGAGACTAGTACGGATCCTACAGGGATGACACACTAGACAGGCGCCGCCCCGACCACAGTCGGTTGCGGTGCGGCCCCCGCAACTGAGCAGTTATTGACACACGACCTATGAACAGAGAAGACCTCCTACGCTCATCTCGGTTGCGGGAGAGTTATTCAAATATGCTATGCTACGGGTGCTCTCAGGTGCGAGAGTTATTGATGAGAAATGAAAGGTACTTACTCTTGGTAGGGTTTCAGGCATGCACCATTCACCCACCCAGGGAGAACCGTACTGTCCAGCTGTGCCAACCGAACGGCTCCGGAATCGCGAATCTCAATAACGAATTAGGGTCCCAACTAGTGCATCTGGAGCTTTCCTGGGAACTTATGGAACCTGCTGTCGTATAAAAGAAATTTTCCGCCAACCTGAAAGATTTTGTGCTTAATGTGGTGGTCGTGCCACGCTTTCTGCCAGTCCTTCTGAACCTTCTGGTGGAATTCGGCCAGAAAGCGGGCCTCATCCAGTTCCTGTAATTCATGGAGGCACTCCTGGAGGGAGGCCTCTTCCGAAAACTTCAGAGATGTGGTGATCAATAGGCTTGGTACAATAAAATTGGCGGGGATCACAGCCTCCCGGCCGTACACGAGATGGAACGGCGTTTGATTGGTCAAGCGCTTCACCGTAGTCCGATAGGACCATAAGGCCGCTGATAGGCGCTTGTCCCAATCATCACGCTGGTCATTGCAAATCTTAGTCAAGCCTTTCTCAAGAATCTTATTGAAGGCTTCCATTGTACCATTAGCCTGCGGGTGATACGGGCTACTCTTGTGATGATGAACCATGAAGGTGTCCAGCAGTGTCTTGACCGTGTCATTAATGAAGTGCGTACCCTGATCACTGGTTAAACTTCACAGGCAACCAAACCGGAAAATGATGTGCTCAAAAATGAATCAGGTGGCGGTATCCGCCATGAAGTCGCGTACTGCTGCTGCCTCAGCCCACTTGGTGAGGTAATCCATGGCGGTAATGATGTACCGGGCCTTGGAGTGTCTGGCGACCGGGGCTATGGGACCCACAAAATCAACAGCCCACTTCTCGAACGGCCGCAACACATGCACTGGGTGTAACGGAAGCTCGTCCCGGTGAGAGGGCCTTCCCGTCCGCTGGCGGACGTCGCATCGCTTCATGTAGGCCTTACAATCAGTATGTATTGTCGGCCACCACAGGCCAGCTTGGAGCACCTTTCTTACGGTGGGTTTCGCACCCACATGCCCTCCCGCAACACCGCTGTGACATTCCCACATTACCGCTTCCCGTTCGTGGTCAAGGACGCATCTGCGCAAAACCTCATCGAGGCCCAGTTTGTATAGCTGCCCTGCGATCAATTGGTAGTCGGCGGCATGGACGACCAAATGCCATTTCTGGAGCGGGGTATAATCCTGAGGGCATTGCCCCGTGGTCAGATAGGCGGCAATGTCGGCCAAGTAATCTGGTACAGCTTCGACTCAGAAGAGGTCAACGTCTGGCAGCTGATCATCGAGGGAGCCATCATTCTCCCCCGTCTCCAACCTAGATAGGTGATCGGGCCCGACATTCAACCTCCCGGGCTTGACGATTACTTCGAACGTGAATTCTTGAAATAGCAGAAGCCAATGGCAAATCTGTCTTTCCAGAACAGGCTTATTGACCAGGTACTTCAGGGCAGAGTGGTCCGTGAAGAACTTGAACTTGCCCCCTAGAAGATAGTGGCGGAACTTCTGAAGAGAGTACACCATCGCCAGCGCCTCCCTCTCGGTCGTGGTGTAATTCTTCTCCGCATTGGACAGTTTGCGGCTGGCGAAGTAGACCGGGTGGTCAACTGTTGTATCGCCAGGTTGTGCCAAGACAGCCCCAAGTGAAACACTGGAAGCGTCGATATGCACATGGAACTGCTTATCCCATTCTGGATGAACTAGAATAGGCGACGATGCCAGATTTTCCTTCAGGGTGTCCAGGGCTACCCGACACTCCTCCGTCCACTGAAAGACTGCGAACTTCCGCAGAAGTTGTTCTAACGGGGCAGTGATCTTGGCATAGTTGTGGATAAACCTCCTCTAGTATCCTGTGTGCCCGAGCAATGCCCGCAACTGTTTCACCGTCCTGGGGGCTTCCATGTGTACGATCACCGCAACCTTGGCGGGATCGACGCAGACCCCTTGCTTGCATACCACATGTCCCAACAACGTGCCGAACGGAACGGAAAAAATACATTTCTTTAAGTTCAAGGAAATCTGCAGCTGGTGACACCGATCAAACATGACCCGCAACAGGGTAGCGTGTTTCTTTAATAAACTGTAGACAGTCCAGTCGTCCATGTAGACTTCCAGGAACTTGTGAATGTACTCCCGGAAGGCGGCGATGAAAATCCGGGAAAACACGGCCGGAGCGTTCTTCAAGCCAAACGGCATGACGTGGTATGCGAACGACCCCCATTCGGTGGTGAATGTTGTCTTTGACTTATCTTCTTCTGCAATACGCACCTGATGGTAGCCCGAAAAGCCATCAGTGAAAGAGTAGGCTTCGTTCCCCGCAACATGGTCCAACACTTCGTCACTGAAAGGGGTGGGAAACGGATCATGAATGCAGGCATTGTTTAGACTGCAATAATCGACATAGACCCGTATCTCCGCCTTGTCCTTCTTATTCTGGATGACGATAGGGCTCACCCACTCTGCTTCCTCCACGGGAAAGATTAGACCCGCGGCCAGCATCTTATCGATTTCCATCTTAACCTTCTCTTTAACCCGTGGGTTCAACCGGTAGGGTTGGTGCTTCACAGGCCTGGCACCCGGTTTCAGCACGATGCACATTTCGCCAAGGTCGCCTTTGATGCCCTTCAGATCTGCTACCGACGAAGGGAACAAGTCCTCATATTCCTGGAGGAGGCTGAAAATCTCCTTGGTCGTCTCTTCGTCCCAGTAATCGCCCACTGTAGCCAACTTAGGCTTCTCCTCCATATCGATGTTTAGCTTCTTTGTCTTCAGCGGCCATAAATGGACCCCTTCGGTGGCCGGCTCTTCGTTAATGTTCCGCTCGCCTTCCTTCTCTTTGAAATACAGGTGCCTCAGTTCCTCCAGACCATCGTCCTCCGAATCGCCATCAATCCTTTGGCAAACCAACTCTCGCACGGCCTCAGGATGGGCAGGAAGCATGCAACCGTCGGTCTGCGGATCGCGGAAAAACAATACCGCCCTGATAGCGTGCAATGCCTGAGATTCCAACTCTGTGTCTCCCGCGAAAGAGAAGCACCGCGCAAATTTGCGCGCGTCTTCCGTCCAAGAACTAGTCCCTCGTTTCCGTTCTTCCTCCAAGTACCATGCGTGGGGAATGGTGTCTAAAGAGTGGACAAACCAATGAACCCACAGCTCTTCCGAGTATCCTATACTTCGCCACTGCTCCTCATAGGTCCGCAAGTGGTCCTGCGGATTGGAAGTCCCAGAGTATCGCTGCCTGCTTCGAGGGCCTTCATCTTCTTTGAACCGCGCCCGCAACGCGTCCGCCACACTACTCCATCGCGACAAGGTATTGCAATGATTTTTCCACCACCAGGCTGCTGTAGACTGTAGTGCGACGTCCAAAAGGGGTAGTCTACTCCCTTTCGGTACGATGTTTTCAACCTTGGTAATAAAAGTATTGACAGCTTGCATGTTTGACAGGGTGGGGTATTCTCTGAACTCAGCACCAATCCAACTGACGCGGCCAACATGAGCACATCTCCGCGTGCTGGTCTCATACCCCCCCTGCTGCCAGTCTTCCCACGTGAGTTTGGATCCCAGCTCCGAGCTCTGGACACTCCGCCAACTGACAGAGCCAGTCGCGGTCGAGTTAATATAGTCTTCCTGCTTCCCTGCAGTCATCTGGTAGAGGTGGTCCATCATCTGAGCATCCTCCCGATTATTCACCATCTCGGTATACCTCGGGCCTTGATATGGGTCGAGAGGCTGAGTGACCTGGACCTCCCCATCTTCAAAGATCATCAGCTCCTTTTTGAGGTCGATGATAGCATAATTCTCAAAAGCCCAATCAATGCCTAACAGGACGGGGTAAGGATCCTTGTCTCCCATAATATCAATAACCTCAAAATCGGTGTAAGTCTTTACCTCCGCAATATCGACCTCGACACCTTCGAGTCGGCCAATTGGCAGAATGCAGTACTGGTTCACCATTCTGAGTTGGATGGGCGAGTAAGCCAGTCATGGCTTTCCGAGAGCCTCCCACGTCTTGCGTGGCAGAATGTTGACGTCAGAACCTAAATCAAGCATGGTGTCGCTGATTTGGAATCCCCCAACCTATGTATTGAGCCATAACTCTTTACCTGTTTGTCGCTTATTTCGCTTGATGCGCTGCACCGATTGGGGGGCTGTGTCCACCGGTTCCCCCAATCCTGTCCTCCCCTGCAGAGCCCCTTCCAAAGTACACTTGAGCTGCTGCCGCAGAGCAGCACTATCAACAATCTTGAAGAATAGTTGGAGCCATTCTTCAATCAGGGTTCCTAGGGTGTGCTGTGGCCCAGGATCTGTCGGTAGGGACGCCTCCAAGCCTCCCGCTTCGCGCAGCTGAGAAAATGCCTCAACCGCCTCCTGAAAATACTTCTTCTGTGCCTCGGGTCTGATTACCCGATGCGGGGATGTTGGCCTGACAACTGGTGTCGGCTCCTTTCCGCGAGCTTCCTCCCCCATTTTCTTACCACCCCTCATTAAAATAGCGACGTTCTGCATGGCCGGAGTCGCGGCCGCCCGCGGCTCGGCGTTCACCAAATTCATGCCCCTCTGCGGTGCACGTTCTTCCCACTTTTTGATGAGCTCCGGACAGTCTTCTGTCACATGGGTGTTTACGCGACACTGGGAACACCACAGACGGCGAGGGAGGGGACATTCGCGAGCCACATGGCCCTCCTAGTCACAGTTATAGCATTTCACTGGCCCGCGCCCCCCAGCGCGGCCTCCGTACGCCCCGCCCCCTCTTCCTCTAGGAGCCTCATTCACCCTATAGGAGGGTCGGTCCAACCGATCCGCGAGTGCGTCGAGAGCCTGGCATTGCTCAGTGTTGTGAGTCGTGGAAGCGCAAAAATCACAATATAAATTTTTTGGCACGTTGGAATACTTCTGTAGGATCGGGCACATCCGAGGTGGATGTCCCACCGTCCGGAAAATCTCACAATACTTCGTGGCGGCTGGGTTGAGTTGGGAGGGGAACCCCGCATAAGGCTGTTGCGGCTGGTATACCCCCTGCAGATTCAGCGCCGCGCCACCCCCCGTGGGTGGCCCCCCTTGAATCGCCGTGACCGAGGGTCCCACCCCCGTGCCACGCAACCGAGGACACTCAGTTGCGACATGGCCTTCGACCAGGCAGTGAGTACACCAAACGTTCGGCCTGGCTGGTCTGACCGGCTGTATCTCCTTGAGATTTTCAGTCAAGCTAGCTATCTGATGCTGCAATCCCACCAAGGAGGGATCCTGCGGGGCCGGCCCTCCCCGATATTCCTGAGGGTAGCCCACCATGGCCTCGATCTTCATGGCCTGCTCCAAAGCGTCCTGCAGATTGTCAATTTTCTGTTGGGTGAGGGGGGTTCGCGTCAAGGGAAGCAAAGCCTAGATGAACCAGTCCCTCTGATGGTTCAGATCGATCGGGTAACTAAGTTTCCCGATCGCGTCCTTGAATCGCCGCATTAGCTCCCATGCAGTTTCTCCTTCCTTCTGTTTAATTTCCCAGAGCTCGGACAGACCCTGTTGGTCCGTCTGGGGAAGCTTAAATTCCCGGGCAAAATCCCGCTTCACGTCTACAATGACGGGATTCGGGTGGGCCTCAGACCACTTGATGAACCATCGCAGAGCCCTCTCTCTGAGCGTGATTTGGAACTCTATTATTTTCCCTGCGTCCGGCGTCTGCCGAGCCCTCCAAATGGCTTCGCACAGATACCAGTGTTGCTCTACATCATCATTACCCCAGCCCGAGAACTCGGGATACCGGGTAAAAGACCCAGCCATGTTCACTTGCGGCGGGTTGACTAGGATAAATCCTCCGGGTCCTGGTTTCATGACTCTTCCACTCGGGAATGCAATACTACTAGTGCTGCTGCTACTAACGGGTGTCGCCATCGACACTGAACTACTGTGCAATTGACTCAATGCTTGAAATTTAACGAAAATATTACTCAAAGGTTGATAAAGTACCAGGGGAAGGTAGGGATCCTGGCCATGCAGATTGGGGGGAGTATGGTAGCCTGGAGAACTGAATGTCGTCTGCTCTTGAAACAACTGCTGCATCACAACGTACCATTCGCCATCGGAACTTTCCTCGGGCTGCATACCTTCATCATCTTCGTCAGTCACCATCTCCCTTGCTCGCTTAGCTGGGCTCCCATGCACCCATCGCACTCCCACAACGGTCCCTTCTCGTCCCTGGGTATCCACGTCCATAATTTCTACCCTCTGAGGCGCCTCCTTCTGATTCTTCCTCTCGATCTCTCGTCTTTTCAAATCTCGCATCACCCTTCTTCGCCACCTATCGGCAATCTGTGCCCGCCGATGTGCACATCACTCCCTCAGCGTCCTTGCGGCCTCAGCATGCATTCCCCACTCCCCGCGTCACACTCTACGTAGCATCAGTCCCTTCAACCCTTCCCCCAGCACTGGTGGTTTACGCTTCCATATTCGTCTTGTGGAATTCTATCAACCCTTCATCCACCATCAGAGCTTTAATCCACAGCGGAATCTCTTTAAGCAGATTCCCTCTAAGCCCGGAGCGGAAGATAGCCTCGGCCTTTGAGAAGTATTGATAGCACTCAGCAGCAAACTCCACAATGTATCCTTCCAACATTGTCTCCACCCAAAAATCCACCGCGCGGGTCAACTCGGTGTTCAACTGATGCAGAGCCACCAGATCTCTGTGCGCCCACCTGCGGTTTATCTTCCGCGAGCCATCTCGAGGTGCCTTCGTCCGTAACCTCCGCAACCAATTGTAAAGGTCGGTAGGGAACTTTCCACAGAAAATTTCGTACGTATCACCAGCTAAATATGAGAAAAGGACGAGTTCCTTGATCGCTGCCTCCCCTTTCTTAGTCAACTCCGCTTGCTGAGCAATGAAATGGTCTAAATGATTATCCCACAATCGCCGTATCTCCCCTTTGAAGATCCACGATACCATGGTCTAGATCCCCTCATATCATGTAGGTCCCGGCAACGGAACCATTTTTTGGCGAGTGATCAGGTCTCGCGGGCAAGACCCAGGTTCAGGAGTTGTGGCCAACAAAGGAATCTGTTGTAGTCTAGGATCACGCCGGCATTATCACCCTACTCTGGAGAGTAGAGAGTCTCACCCAAAGCATGTCGTGACCACATGCAGGAGGGGAATAGACCTATGGCAAGGAACGGATCCGCAATTCATCCTTATCAGTGATTAGATTGCATAAATAGAATCACATACGCAACAACGTTCAGAGAGCATATAGATATTAAGCAAATGAAATTTTAAAGCATCTCAACCAACACACATGCATGCGAATCACACAAATAGACAGTAACCTACAATTGTATTAAGCTCTTGGCTGAATCCACAATTACATAGCTTTGCAATGGGCTTACAAATCTGATACATATGCCTTGCGGAACAGAGATGTACATCAATATAACCCTAGGAACTACAGAGACCTCATCCATAATCCGGGTTCCTGCTGCAGCATGCGTTTCTTCTCCTTCAGTCGCTCTCTCCCTCTCTCTCTCTCTTCCGGGTGACGGCTATTTATTCACCCGCTGTTGCGATTGTTAGTTCTTCTTATGTCCTTCTTCAGCTGCTTCTATCTTTTCTCTGATTATCTGTGTGTTCCACTTTCGTTCTTCTGCTGTATCTTCTCCTTATCTGTACTTATTCAGCTAGTTTCCTCCGCTATGTGCATGTTCCTTCGCAACCTTGGTAGCTCCACTGTTTGGTGTGGTTGCGACTTGGTTGCGGTTGCCATGTGCCCTCGTTCCGCAACCCCAAAATCTGGTCGTTGTTTCGAATTCAAAACGTTCAAAACAAGGTTTTTCAAAACAAGGGCCCCAACATGTGTCTTTCAGCTGGGTGAAAAATCTCAGAAAACAGAATATCCAGTATAATGAAAATATCCCTAAATATACAACCAAAACCCGAGTGAAAACAATAAATGGCCTAAAAGGATTCTTATGGAATGCCTCCTTAGCAAGGTCAAAAGGCTTACTGCCTAATCCAACTGCAAGTCCACATTTTCTGAGACTGTGCCAATCCAAAAATAATAAGATCAAACCTAAGACACCAATGGTGAATCCCAAACATGAAATCTCAACTATCCACCGAGTCACAATACACCAAAGCCCCTTTTCACAATAGTAAGTGTATAAACGTTCAAAAATGCGATCTAGATCTGAAATTGGCCCCACTTTTACTCTTTCACCGTTAAGAAGGTCCAAAGGATTTTCAATGTCACCACTTGGCAATATTTGATCATCAGAAAGCTCAATATTAGGGGGTTCACTACTTAGCATCCTTGCTATTGCAGAAGCCTCACCATGATACATTGTTGATGACCATTTAAAAAAACTCCTTGACACATTTGCACTCCAACTCTCGATGGACATTTTCATTAACCACATGATGCAGTTTGAATACAAAATTCCATTATACAAGGAGATCACTTCCTAGTGCAGGTTGGTCTTAATTCTTGGGGCATTAGCCTACAAAAATAACAACATAGTGCACAACTATGTCATATAATTTGAGGTGCTAGATCAGAAAGAAATGTAATATTTCCACAATTAACTTTGTATAGTTGTGCATATCATAATTCCCAACACAAGTAACTTCTCATCCTAAAAAGACAAACAACTTCTCTACAGACAGAGTCAGAGCGTGATGACCCTTGTGAAGGTTGTATGTATAAACATGTATAAAAACTCTCAGGGAAAATCATTTATTCAGTTTTCCATATTTCAATAACAGATTAGAAAATAGCATAGTATAAAATGCTAAGTAATTAAAGATTATTAAAGACACATCCACTGCAAGCATTTATACATTTACTAGTGATGATATTCTAATTCCATATGTTGACACACACAAACGCACAATGCAACTCCTAACAGAATATTTATAGAGTGTTATAACATTCTCAATTCTTGGCTGACTTAAATAGTCGATTTGAGGCTCACAAGTTAATTAATCAATGAATGTTATCCCTAAGAATACTCTAAATATGTGCAATCTACCTACTAGGATCCCAATCTCCATAACTGCAGCTTCGATTCAAATAATCTGAAATAGTTTGAAAGAAATATATAATATACAAAAAAAAAAAACAATGCACAAAAGTAATAGAACAATACATACAAGTAATAGTATCATCTGAATAGAGTAGAGTTAGTATAAATTTTGACCCAAATATGAATCCACAATTGTTCCCTTGACTATAAATTTACAATGATTTCATAAATTTACGTGCTAAGATCTAAAATTACTCTAATTATTTGTATTCTTTGAGCAAGTATCTACCCCCTACGTTGCTATAGAACCTATAGCAATGAGGTTTTGGAAAGGTATTTTCCATTATACTGTTGTTATCTAAACTTAATGGACAACATACCACAATCCCCACCTGTGTATGGAACAAATTTATGGCCCTGTATCTTTTACAGGAAGAGCCATTGCAGACATTTGATTTGCAGAAAAAAGGGAAACATAGATCCTAGAAACTTTTAAACATTAATCATTTCTAAAAATCTTGCTACCCCTGCCTCTAGATCCAAGCATGTAGAGAAGCAACAAAAACCAAATTTTGAACCCAAGGGTAACCGGTAACGATTAACTGGTGAGGAGCATTGCAAGTGATCCCAGAAAGAATATTCAAACCCTCACACAACAAAACAAGAAATTTCAGATAATATTCAAACCATACCTTTGAAACATCTTGTTTCAGTTCAATTCTATGTAATAAGCAGAGTCACAGATTGAATATATGAAATATTTTATAGGAAAGGTTTGTGAAAATTTAAGCAGAGCAGAGCATTATAAAATTATTGGAGAGACTTTCCTTCAAGTAAAATGAGAAACTAACGAGGAAAAGACATACGGCCATGCCCACAAATGAGACCTGTTAACATCAACACAATTTTATGTTAATGTTTTTGATTGAGATCAGATTCATGAACATACCACAGTCAGCTGTAAACCATTTTCTCGCCATAAGGAGGAGACATCACCCAACTTTATCCATGAGCCATACAGAAACTGCAGTCATCATGACCTATACAATAGATTATTTAACATCCCTCAAACACAAAAATTTGATTCTAATACTTGGGATAGAAAACCAACCACTTGGATTTTTCATCATAGCCTTAAAAAAGTAGTGGAGCTCTACAGGACTAAAAGAGAAAACCTGGATGGCACCAACTCTAAGTGATGCAGCATTGGAAGATGAAATTCCTGTAAATGTTCAAGATAAAGAGTTAATTCAAAGTTCAAACATTACTGAAGCCAAGCCAAATATGTTGATATTAATTGTTTGAGTGTTATATATATATATATATATATATATATATATATATTTCCCGAAATAAAGGTTTGTTATTTTCCATGCATTAACCTTTGCTGTGAGAAGTTCCTGAAAAATCCACAGATCCAACACATTTTTTCAAGCTGCTACTATAAAACAGAAAGAAACCCACAGCTTGATAAACAACAACAATATGGAGAAACATATGTGAGATGAGAACTCACCTGCAGATTTGAAAATGTTACTGTTGTAAAACATGATACCATTAATTCCACTTCATTGTTGCAAAAGCAGTAGTCCAATGCCAATCTATGATATCCCATTTAGATGCACTAATGTCAATATAGAAAACTACAGTTCATTCTCATTTCAGAATAACAAATATGCCTCCACCTATCAAAGCAGATTTTCAAATCTGCCAAATCAAATGACATTCAAAATGTGACTCACGGTTAAAGGAAGTGCATATCTGCGCTAAAAAATCTCGGATATTCTGATGCTACTTTTTTGAGTGCCCATCTCAATGATACTCTGAAACACAAAAAAAAATTGATTAGTTAGAAGATAATTTTCCCAGTGTAAGAAAAGGATTAATTCCTGTGATATGTATTGTCCAATACATAGACCATTTGCAAAGGCCAAAAAACTGAAAGAAACAAGAAAAACACATAGACTTTTGAAAATGGAAATGGAAAAGAAAATGAATGATGGATGAGAAATGAATTAAAGATTGGGAAACCGTACAGACAGAAAGAAAAGTGTAAACAATTTAATGAGCACATTTGGTGAAGAAAAATACCCTGATTTCAACTACTTCTAGAGAAACATCGGCATCAGAGCGTCGGAGAGCCTGTAATGAATCTTCAAAATTTGTATTACCAATATTTTCCTACATGTACATGGCCATAAAGAATGAGACCTTACTGATAATGGATGATAGTAAATAAGTAACAGGGACACCTAAATAAAATGCCATATCACTTCAGTGTACATGCTTGAATGTGCTACTAACTCACCAACCATCTTGGTGATTCCGGGCTAAAGAAGAGTCCAAGCACCAAAAGGGCACAAGGAATTATGCCTGGCCTGTTAAAGTTGTCGTTATATTCCTATTATTTGGAAAATGATAAAGGATCTCCATAAGCTATCCCTAGCAAAAATGAATTCAAGGTACCTATAACTGCAAGAGGCCTCCAGGAAATGAATAGTCCAAACATGTATGCCAGCATTATACCAACTGTCGCTAAGAGTTGTTAAAAAGATTAACAGATATGCTTAATATTGATATTATAATCAAACATCCAAGCCACCAAAGAAAAGGACAATGGAGGAGAAAGAAAGCACTGTAGAGGAGAACATAGAGGAGGAAATTGTTTCTACGCTAGTAGGCTTAAGTACCCCAACCAAACATCAAGGAAGGAAATAAAAGAAAGCCCTCACATACTTTAAGACCATAAAGAGTAACAAGATAATATAAGGGAAGCCTCAACCTCCTTCTCCAACACCCATCACTATTGAGGAATTAGTCATTTGTCAAAAAAAGGAATATAAGAAAGAAAATAGACAATAAGTGAAAATAACCTCCAATAAAATCAAGTGAAAACAACCATATATCTAAAAAATAAGGCTACATATCAAGGAAACCAATATTTTAGGAAAATACATTAAGCTATAGGAAGGACCTGTATAGCTAGAGAAAAAAACTATGCAGCTAAACGAAGAGACAAAACACCTACAAAATGGGACTATGGGGCTACAGGAATAGGATCCCAAATTATAGGAGCTAGACCAATAGCCATATCATGGATATTAATATGCCTATATTGAGGCACAAAAGATACTCCCTACTTACTTTGTAGTCCAACTATTCTTTGAATTAGAAAAGGAAAGGGTTAGGACTCATAGATGGATTCAAATTTCCAAATAAAAAAGGGTTAAAGATATGGGTATTATAGAGGAGAAAATGAAGGATATGGGGTAAGAGATGGTTGAACTTATGTTCAAGGAAACCAATATGTTCATGCCTTCCATGTCCTAAGAGAGCTTAACAAGAGTACAGACCATATAGTTGACCAAGCCTCACCCTTTGGAGTCGTGAGTTTTGCATTTAAAACATATGATATCAAGGGAAGTTAGGGTAATTTTCAACTGTTATAGTAGGGCCTTACAAGATTCACAGACTCTTGAAGTAGAATTTTAGAAATCACATCCCTAGAAGTCTCCATGGGAACTCTACACCCCTAGTAATCACCGGAACACATTTCTGAAATTGGGATCCTTGAAATTGGTCACTCTTTTCAGCCTTTCCCCCATCTTCAAAAGGAAATTACTTTATCCATAGAATTTATCTCCTACATGCATCCAATTCTTTCTTACTTGGATTTAATCTCCCCTGTGATGGCAGGAATCTCTCTTATTTTTCATTTCCAACTGATAATACATATAAAGAAAGCTCTTTTACAAAACGCTCTAACTGAAATATAAAAAAAATTCCCAACATAACATTGAGGAAGATGCATGTAGTGAATGCATAGTTGAATTTGTGTGTTATTGTAATTTTCTCCTATAATAGGATTTAGATCCATAAAGGGTTTTTCAAACCAAAGCTTGAAAACCCAATATCCTTGATTCCATCTGGACCCTCTCTGGCATGCGGTCATATTCCATGTGATCTCTGTAGTTGCAACTTATTACTATGGTGGCAGGTCCCTTGTTTACCCTTTGTGCTACAAGGCTTTATCAAAGAGATTATAAAATGTAGATTCTTTGGCACCTGTCAAGAAGGAAATAGTGTAGAGATTGTATGTTCCCACACATAAATTTGCTTTCTGTTTTCAGTGGAATTCTAGGTATCTAATTGAACTAGTTTTTTAGCAACCTCAATATTATCTCTCCTGGGTATCTCATGTAGAAATTTGAATAACTGATATATTATTCACCGAGATTCTCCTGATCACACACTATTTTAGCTTCATGCATAATACAAAATCTCTTCTACCATTGATCATTAATTGCGGAAATAAAATCAATTGCATGCACACATTAAAACCACGAACAATCACACATATGAACACAATATTTAATGGGAAAGCCTAAAGATGAAAACCCCAACTATCTATATATTATATGTCATGGAGATCATGTAACAATCATATTACAAAGCTCCTCACAAGCTCTCATGCACACCCTTAATTGCTACACACTATCAAGCTAGATCTAGCAAAACACATGTTCCAATCTTTTGCCACTTGATAGCCAACCTCTATTGCGTAATCAATGCTATGGGATGGCTCATTAAATAACATAAACCACCTGGCTCGTACTACACAATCCTCATGGGCTTCTCCAATTATCTGTGTGTTGCAAATAACAGATGTATAGTCACAACTGATAGTTAGCCTACTCTTTCACCTATTTCTGCACTGGTCTCCACTGAAACTGTCCATGCACTGATGTTAACTAATGCATTCTTTAGTTGATTAATGAGTTTATAATTAGTGAATCAATTAATAATTAATTCACACCACTCTCACTAGTGTATCAATCAGTTAGACTAGATACAACTAGCTCAACTATGTTTAGATTAGTTAAACTGAACACAACTCCATTAACTTCCTCAATCAACTCCACCAAACTCTCTCACATGAGTTCTAACTCAAGTATCCATGCAATAGCTCCACTTAACCCTCAGGAATAGCTGCACCCTTTCCGTAAGCCCTCAGGCCATGATTCGTAGAAATTTGAATAATAGATGACTTATTCACCGAGATTATCCCGATTACACACTATTTGAGCTTCATTCATAATACATAACCTCTTCTACAATTGATCATCAATTTGCGAAAATAGAAGTAGTCGCATGCGCACATTAAAACATAATCAAGCACACATATAACACAGTATGTAATGGGGAAAGCTTACAGCTGAAAACCCCCAGCTATCTGTATATTATAATGATAGAGAACATGTAACAATACATAGTACAAACTCCTCACAATCTCTCAGCACTATCTCCAATTGTTACACACAAACTAGCTCAGATCTGAACAAGTCACAGGTTCAAATCTCCTCCACTGTTTACCTGCCTCTACTACGCAATCCAAGATGAATAATGATTAGATCCAAGTTCGAATCCCACCGGGCTTGTAACGGTAATCCCTTACTGGCAATCTTAATCAATGTGTGTGCAAATCTCATGCACAGCTATAGTCACAACTGATAGCCACACTCACCCTTTCACCCACCTCTAACACTGGTCTCCACTGAACTGTCCATGCATTGCAGTTAACTGATGTATTCTTTAGTTGATTTATGAGTTGATAATTAGGGAATTAATTAATAATTAATTCACACCACTCTCACTAATTGTATCAATCAGTTAGACTAGATACAACTAGCTCAACTAAGTTAAACTGAACACAACTCCATTAACTGTCTCATCAACTCCACCAAACTCTGTCACATGAGTTCTAACTGAAGTCAACCATGCAATAGCTCCACTAAACCCTAGGAATAGCGTAATTCCTTCTGTCACCTGCATGTGCCACATCCAGGCATCAAACTAAAGTGCTCCAAGAGGATAAGATAATGTTTAGAGTCCAAATATTATTAAGAGCTAATAATATTCGACATGTCTATTTTTAGACTGGAAATCTAAAAATAGATTCCACCCAGTATGTCTAAAAATAGAGGTCCATCTATTTTTCCCAACTTGACCAACCATCCACAAATAGCATCCTGCAACTCATAGACCATGATCCATATGTCTAAAAATAGACATAGTCTAAATATAGACTTTGCGACAAAAATCACCTGTGTGGCCCCCACCTAGTTTTGGTGATCACTTTCCAACTAGGACAGAGATATTTTTAGATGTCTCCCTCCTCTTCACTTTCTTGCTGAAATATTCAGACTACATCTGTGCACTTAACTGAAGTGCTCCGAGAGAATAAGATAATGTTTATAGTCCAAATATTATTAAGAGCTAATAATATTCGACATATCTATTTTTAGACTGAAAATCTAAAAATAGATTCTGCCCAATATGTCTAAAAATAGAAGTCCATCTATTTTTTCCAACTTGACCAACCATCCACAAATAACATCCTGCAACTCATAGAACATGATCCATATGTCTAAAATTAGACATAGTCTAAAAATAGACTTTGCGCCAAAAATAGCCCAGCTGTGTTCCATTTCTAGTAGAAAAGCATTTCTTCCCACTTGGCCTGTTGTTCATGCAAATTCTCAAATATCTCATTCTTCAACAATAGTGGTGATGACTGTAACCTCGTGTCCTGCCCCGTAGGCTGGAAGGCCCTAGCCACGCCTGAAGATACAGACTGATCATAGGAAAATGTATGAGACATGATTCTCCGCCGCACACACCTTCATACAGATGATATCAACCCAGACCCATGCTGGCCAACTCATCCTCCTGTCTGTACCATAGACCATATCCCGATGTGCCTCTGATATAGCGCAATACATGCTTGCCCGCCCTCCAAAAGAGCTTGGTAGGCTTAACCATAGCTTGCGAAAGCTGGTTAACTGCATAGCATATATCGGGTCGAGTATTGACCAGATACATCAACGACCCCACCAACTGTCGATAGACAGTGGAATCCACTACCTCCTCCGAAGTAGCATCTCCCTTCCTCCAACCTCCAGGAAGAGGGGTATCAACAGGCTTGCAGCCCTGCATGTTGAACCTCTCTAGAATCTCCCGGGCATACTACCACCTCAAACAAACAAATTCATCACTCCCCCCGCCGGCTAACAATCCCAGGAAAGAATGAAGGAGGCCCAAGTCCTTCATCTCAAACTCTTTTGCAAGATCCTCCTTGCATGAGAGTATCAACAGCTCATCACCTGTCAAAATCAAATCATCTACATAAAGTACAATGATCAGCAAATTACCCTCCACCACAATCTGGTATAGGTTAGGATCTGCCTCACTCTTGGAGAATCCAAGTCCGGTGAAATAACTGTCTATCCGTGTGTACCAAGCACGAGGTGCTTGTTTCAACCCATACAACGCTCTCTTGAGCCTGCACACATGCGACTCGCTGCTGAAGATCTCGAAACCTTCGGGCTGCTCTATGTACACCTCCTCCTCAATGAATCCGTTGAGGAACGCAATCTTCACATCCATCTGATGAATGTGCCACCCCATCTGCGCTGAGAGAGCAAGAATCGTCCGTATGGAAGAATACCTTGCGACAGGTGTAAAGGTCTCCTCATAATCGATCCCCTCTATCTGTGAAAAGCCTCGGGCAACAAATCTTGCCTTGTACTTCTCCACACCCGCGCCTTCCTTGTTTCATCAGATCCATCCCTAAACTCCACCCTCCATTTCCTCCGACTCGTTAGATAATCTCCCATGCACCGTTTTCCCCGACAATTGAATCATACTCTTCCACCATGGCATCTACCCATGCGGTCCTCCATTGTGCCTTCCTCGAAAGAGGATGGTTTCGTCACGATACACTTGCTCATAAGAGCCATGTATCTAGTATACCTAGCTGTGGACTGCCTCTCGTCTACGCTCGTGATGTAGGTGCTCCTACAACCTTCTCTCGCATCTTGAGCCGCCGCTTCGGGCCTTCTGTAGTGCACTTCCGTCCTCTGATGGTTGGCGCTTCTTGAGTGGTCTCTTCCACTCCATGAACCTCCTCTTGTGGTTGATCCACATCCTGAGGCTCATCCTTAGGAACTAATAGCTCCTCATCTGCATGCAAGTGTGGCTCCCTCTCAAGCGAACACTTCATTGCTTTCTCCTCCTGAAATTTGATATCCCGTCGCACAACAGTCTTGCGACTGTCTGGAAAATACACACGATAGTTGTGGGGTGTATCATTGTACCCCAAAAATATCCCAACCTCCGCAGTCGGCTCCAGATTCTTCCTGGCATCCTTCGTCACATGAATGTAAACAGGTGAACCAAAAATCCTCAAATGGGAAATATCAGGCCTCTTACCAGAAAACGCCTCCTCGGGTGTACTCATGCCAAGTATCCTATGAGGACAATGGTTCTACACATATACTGCAGTATTTCATGCCTCCGCCAACAAGTGTATGGGTAGGCCCTGATCATGCAACATCACCCGTGCAACACCCACGATCGTTATGTTCTTCTGCTCCGCAACCCCGTTCTACTGTGGGTTATGAGGTGCTATGAGCTCTCTTCAAATTCCTTCTGCGCTACAAAATTCCTTGAATTCGCCAGAGATGAATTCACCACCATTGTTGCTCCTAAGAGCCTTCACCTACTTCCCCGATTATTTCTCAACCAATGCCTTGAACTCACAGAACTTTGAGTATGTCTCGTTCTTCTTCTGCATGAAGAAGATCCAGCACTTACGAGAAAAATCATCAACAAATATCACATAATACCTATGCTTTGTTGTCGAAGCTACTGAGAAAGGTCCACACACGTCTGTGTGAATTCTCTCAACGATCGTCATGGCGCGACTATCCTTCTCGTGAAAGGTGGCTTTCACAAATTTTCCCAAGGTACACCCCTTGCACTGATCTGACTATGCAAGAGTGCCTTTAGGAAGCCCAGTAGAAATCTGCTGCAGTATCTTCAAAGCTCCATGGTGAAGGTGGCCCAATCTTCAGTGCCACAACTCGCCATCATCCCGGCTCACCCCTCCTTCTGCCTTGCCTACCATTGCTACACAACCATCTACCTGCAATTGATAAAGGTTCTGAACTCGAACCCCTATCCTCCGGGTCTCACCAGTTGCCTTACTATGTAGGAAATCCTTTCTCTCGCTAAAGACAACATCATATCCCTTGTCTTCTAACATCGCCACAGAGATCAGATTCTTCTTCAATCCTGTAACATGCATCACTTCCTTCAATACGAAGGGTTTACCAGACTGCCTCTCAAAGGAAATGGTACCGATACCGGTCGCACTGTATCTACCATCATCGCCCATCTCGATGTGCACTCCAAGATCTTTCTCATCCAGATTAGTAAACAAATCTCGATCTCCTGTCATGTGAAAAGACGCACCACTGTCAAGAAACCACACTGAACCCGTCATACTTGAGACCAAGCATGCGATCAACAAAAAATCTAGCTCAAACTGTGAGGCTAAGGCCTCTCCAGCTGCAGTCCCAGAAGCCTGCTTATTTTTCTTCTTCTGTGGACAATTTGTGGCGTAATGTCCATGTTGGTGACAGTGAAAGCACTTCACCTTGGACATGTCCTGCTTCTTGCCTTTCACATCAAAATGAGAAGATTTCTTTCTCTTCCCCTTCTTTTATTTGGCAGCCAAAGCACAATTCTCTTCATCAGAGTTCTTTGATGAAGATCCATCCCTGGTACTCTGCCTTATCTCCTCTTGCACAAGTTCCGACCAAAGTCGCTCCCATCCTGGCAATTTCTCTTGACCATTGACAGATTCCTGATAGGAGTGCCAACTCTTCGGAAGCCCAAGGAGAGCCAAGCTCACCAAGTCCTCATCATCAACAGTAACCCCCACACTTCCCAGCTCATCCCTGCATTGGCTGAACTTCGTGAGGTATTTGGGCATACTGTCGCCTTTCTCCATTTTTATGTTCCGGAGTTTGTCCTTAAGCGCCAACTTCCTCTGGTCGCTCTTGCTTTGAAATAAATCTGTCAAAGCTTTCCACATCAAGAATGGAGAAGCCTTACCATGAAGGTTGGACACTATGTGATCCTTCACACCTTCCAACAGAATCCTTCGACACTTTGTTGTATTCTTTTGCCATGTGTCAAGTACGACCGCATCACTAGAAGTAGGTTTTGGAATTTCTGCATCTATGAACTCCTTCAACCCATTGTCATCCAGCACCGCCTCCATCCTGTCCTTCCATGCAATATAATTCGAGCTACCCTCAAGGGAATACTCCAATCGCAATCCGTTGAAAGACATCTCAACTTCGACACCAAGAAAACACTGCTGCAAATTCGAATTCCACCAGCACAAAACTCAACTGCTTCAATGTTTTGCAATTGCTCCAATGATCAATATAGCTCTGATACCATGTAGAAATTTGAATAACTGATATATTATTCACCGAGATTCTCCTGATAACACACTATTTTAGCTTCATACATAATACAGAATCTCTTCTACCATTGATCATTAATTGCGGAAATAAAATCAATTGCATGCACACATTAAAACCACGAACAATCACACATATGAACACAGTATTTAATGGGAAATATTAAAGCTGAAAACCCCAAGTATCTATATATTATATGTCATGGAGATCATGTAACAATCATAGTACAAAGCTCCTCACAAGCTCTCATGCACACCCTCAATTGCTACACACTATCAAGCTAGATCTATGAAAACACATGCTCCAATCTTTTGCCACTTGATAGCCAACCTCTATTGCGTTTTCAATGCTATGGGATGGATTCATTAAATATATAAACCACCTAGCTTGTACTGCGCAATCCTCATGGGCTTCTCCACCTATCTGTGTGTTGAAAATAGCAACAGTATAGTCACAACTGATAGTTAACCTGCTCTTTCACCTATTTCTGCACTGGTCTCCACTGAAACTGTCCATGCACTGAAGTTAACTGATGTATTCTTTAGTTGATTAATGAGTTTATAATTAGTGAATTAATTAATAATTAATTCATACCACTCTCACTAATTGTATCAATTAGTTAAACTGAATACAAATAGCTCAACTATGTTTAGATTAGTTAAAATGAATACAACTCCACTAACTTCCTCAATCAACTCCACCAAACTCTGTCACATGAGTTCTAACTGAAGTATCCATGCAATAGCTCCACATAACCCTCAAGAATAGCGTAATTCCTTCTGTCAGCTTCTGTGCCACATCTGTGCACTTAACTGAAGTGCTCCAAGAGAATAAGATAATGTTTAGAGTCTAAATATTATTAAGAGCTAATAATATTTGACATATCTATTTTTAGACTGGCAATCTAAAAATAGATTCCGCCCAGTATGTCTAAAAATAGAATTCCATCTATTTTTTCCGACTTGACCAACCATCCACAAATAACATCCTGCAACTCATAGAACATGATCCATATGTCTAAAAATAGACATAGTCTAAAAATAGACTTTGCGCCAAAAATAGCCTGCGGGCCCACTTAGTGAAGGTGACTCCTTTCCACTAAGCTCATCATCTTGTTGCAATCTCAACATCTCAGCTACTAGCATGAAATTGTTATCTAGGAACTTACTCATCTGAAGGCTCTACTAAGACAACTCAGACTTCTCTCACACTTTTCATGTAGGCTGGTCCAACTAATTCCCTTGATCAACAGAGTTAGGAGAACCCCTTCAGATGTTATTTTGAAGAATTTAAAATAAAGAGGTGAAATAACAATCTTGTACATAAAGTTCATTCTACAGTCGAACTGAAAATGTGGACATTTGGTCAATGGTGGTCAATGGGCAATAATTTGGTGATGGTAATAGTGTTGAGCCACTAGATGTGAAGTTTAACGATGGCCATTTCCTTGTTATTGTAGCAATATATACTTCCCAATAATTAAAACATGGCTCCATTTCCTTGCTACTGTAGCAAGACACACTGCCCAATAATTAAAACACAACCCCATTTCTTTGTTTTTGTAGCAAGGAAAACTTCCCAGTCATTAAAGCATGGTCTTCCGACATTTATTTATTTTTAATTTTCAGAGTACTAACCAGAAAGAATAAACATTTTCAGAGTACTAATAAAGAAGGAGAAAATATTTCTTGTGCTTTCTGAAATCCCTAGTTTGTGGGCCAAATTTGAAAGGAGAAAATATTAAGGTGTCTTATCAGCACAAGGATAATACTAGGATACATTCATCGCAATTAATGTAAAAGAGTGTCAACTTCTTGATTCTTGAATAGGTCCTTCAACTACTTTGAAATTTCACTCATGTGAAAGTTGAATTCTCAAAAGGAAATATCAATCCACCAGTGAAAATGGGAAGCCCTAGCCAGAGGGATGGATACCTATGCAAATTTTGCATGAAAACATATTTTCATACAGATAAATATTGGAATCATCATATATTCATGCATATAGTTATCATAAGAAGAAGTATTGAAATGACACTCTTCCATTTCGAGGAAGTTGTGACATTTTGGAAAAATTATTGATGATAATATCCTTTATAAAATCTAATGATGGGACTTGTTCTCAATCAAAGTTATGAATAAGTCAGGACCATTGATAGTATGATGCAATTTGTATCTCTATGTCGATCTACCGAGGTAGTATGGTGCCATTGTTAGATCTAACTCTTGTTTCTCACCTCAAGTTTGATCTACCTACAATGGCACCCTACTCAGTGATAACATAAGGATCTAGGATTTATGAATGCATGAATAAGACCAGTCCTTATACTTATTTTTCAACCCAAGGTCAAGTGTTTGAACTTGGGATATGATGTCGCTTGTAACATACCCCCATGTGTAATTGTGATTTTTTTTGTTCCTATTTATGTTTGGGTGATCCACTATTCCTTGAATGGCTTAGTTTTGACCATTCTTATGTTATTTTTCCAACAACATTATGCTGAGGTTGGGCCTAACATCATTGTTCTATTAGATGAGTTCTATAGGTTTGAAACCCATTGGTTGCATTTACAAGACTGGAAGGCTATGCTTGAAATTCCTCCAAGGGATTCAACACAAGAGGATTGTAAAGAGGGAAATGAAACCCACACCTATGATTTCATACTGCAACCTCTAAAGAAGTCCTATTTTTTGCCTCAAAGGGAGGCCTCTATACGTTGTTATACCTGCATTCATTTAATACATGGTGCATGTGGGAAGGGTCAACAAGTGTATACCCAATTATAAAGCATTAAATAGGGTGATTACCCTTGTAGTACATACAAGAGAGGTATTATGATAGAACAAAACCAAAAACATGACAATCTTAATCTCATATCTGAGTGTACACATAATTGACATTCCTATTATGATCTACCATCCATGAAGCTTTCCTTGTGAAATAAACATCAAAAGCACCATGGAAATGCCAAGTCACAAAGGAATTAACATGTCCAAGAATCTTACCATATCAAGAATGGAATGTCTTTGTACTAGTACTTAGCATGGTTACACACTCAAGTGATGGAAATATCTCATATAAAGACAAAATATATATGAAAATCACACAAATTATACCAATTAGTCTTATGCTACCATTATAGTGTAAGAGTCCATGACTCAACTATCTTTTGCAAAATTTTAAAGGAAAAATGCAGAACTAATTTCAGTTGGTTAACACAAACACCAAAGTTGGATAAGTCCACTAGTTTGGTGGTTAATGGGCAATAAGTTAGTGATGGTAATAGTTTTGATCCACTAGATGTGAAGTTTAGTGATGGCCATTTCCTTGTTACTATAGCAAGATATACTTCCCAGTAATTAAAACATGGCTCCATTTCCTTGCTACTGTAGCAAGACACATTTCCCAATAATTAAAACACAACCCCATTTCTTTGATGTTGTAGCAAGGCAAACTTCCCAGTCATTAAAACACGACTCCATTTACTTTCGGTTGTAGCAAGACAAACTTCCCAACAATAAAACATGACTAAAAATATTTGATAACATCACCTTGTACCCTTTACTAAGGTAAATAAAAATATCAGCTATATCCATAAAGGATACCTCTGGAAATAATACGTGTCTATTATTTATAATATTATGTCCATTAAAAAATACACCGTGTTTAATTTTAAATTTAGACTAATACTTGACATCATGCCCAAGCATGAATACACCTTGACATCATGCCCAAATGGGATAGCCTATTTTCATTTATTATCAGTTTGTATAAATGCTTATAACAATGTAATGCATAAAAATATTAGACGATGGCTACATAATTAAGAAGCTACAAGTATTTCATACTATCTTAGGTTTATTTCATCACCACATCACCAATGAGCCATGTCATGATGATACACCATCTACCACATAGGTTTTCCACATCATTATACTTCAGTGCCACAACATCATGAACCAAATAACAATGACATGTTATCTTCCATGTGGGTGTTCCACATGCCAATGAATATATTACTATTCTTCACTGCAAATTGAGATTGTGATCTTCAAACAGTCTACAAATAGAGATTTTCAGACATCTTCTCTGAGATTTTCAGTGACCTATCTCTGAGGTTTTTCGGTGACAAGGTAGAATTAGTAGGCCTTGACCCATAGGAGGGCACCTACATGTAGACACAACAACCTTTGCCATCAATATCATAACATACTCCCATTTCCTTGCTTAGAAAAATGAGAAAACAAGAGCACGTGGCAATGTGTTTTTTTGGAAAAATGTGGAAGAATTACATGAAAAAGTTGACATAATTATATTTCATGGATTTTCCACATTGAGACTTGTTCATGAGAAGGATATATGCATGCATTTTTGGCTCAATAATGCCCATGTGCACTTATATTTTGAAAAACACCTTTGAGATTCATCTTTGACAGCTCAATGTTGTGTCTGTGTGTGAGGCAACACACATACACACACATACATAAACGTAATTATTATAAATATTGATGTAATTAAAATATAAAATATGCAACACTATGGACCTATAACCAATACCAAGAAACTCCAAAAAGAAGCACCAATCCAAATTAATTAAGGTCCTCTTCTGGGCATACGGTTGATCCCTGTCAAGAATTATAAACTTGTCAAAAGTCTAAAGCATAGATATTTTTATCTTTGTGATAGAATACATCTCTTCTTCAAATATGTGTCCTTGTTACACTGGTACTGTACTCTTCTTACAAAGTTAAAATCCTATGGTGACCGAGTACATGTGGCAGTCACCAATCTCATATATATTTGATCACTGTCATGAAGTTTGAAAGATGCAAGGAAAACATACCTGAAGCAATATAGTCATCAATAAAATGTTGAAGTTAGAAAGAAATAGTGACATTCTTATAGCTATCATTTTTTCATAAGGACATGTGAAGCTATAAGGACATCAATCCAAGGTCAATGGAAATCATATACTTGAAAGAATCAGCATAAAATACAGTGTCACCACATGCAAAACCTTGATAAGACATGTCAAGTAAGGGATAGTGATTTTTCACCTGTCCAATTTAACATAAATACATTGATAAGGAAGCCAAAGAAGTGGAATATGATCAGTTCTAAGAAAAACAAATAAAGTGGCACCCATCTATACCTTAAATTGATAAGAAATTTCCTTCCATTTCTCCTTTGTTGGATGTACACCTATGGGATTGTGAGCACAAGGAACCATTGGGAGAATTATGCACATAAAGAACAAATGACAAGAAGGGAAAAACCTAGTGAACTATAAATTGGCATGCTACTCTCTTCATCCAAATGTCTGTCATTTGTGATGAATGGAACATGTGAACAGAAGGATGGAAAAATAATACTATCCTAGTTTGAATAATGTGAAGGCTTATACAGTGAATAATGTGAAGGACTATTTTGAGGGAATATATCTCAAATATGCCTATTCCAGAAGTTCATATTGGAAGCCTTCAAGTCTTTGTCTCTAGTGACTACGTTAAGCCCTATTTATAGGTTCAAGGTTGAGATGGATCTACTTCATAAGTTAAAAAATGGAAGAAGAAGTCCTACAGAGTATGACATCTCTAAGAGGGCTTCAAATATCTAAAGAAATAGGCTCCAGTCCTATTGATTTGAGAAGAAGGAAAATTTGAAGCTAATAGCTTGAACCATTGCAGCGGCATCTAAATTCATATTCAAAACAAGCTATAGTTAGTCACCTTGAGAATCTCTCTTGAATCATTCTACACTTGAAGAATTCTTGGGAACCTCGATCCTTCATCATATCAAGAAGAATAGATCAGGATTAATTTTTTAGGTTGTAATTCCTCTCATTCAAGAAGAATCTAGGGTATCCACCAAAGATTTATGTCCATTAAAAAATACACCGTGTTTAATGTTAAATTTATACTAATACTTGACATCATGCCCAAGCATGAATACACCATGGCAACACCTTGACATCATGCTCAACTGGGATAGCCTATTTTCATTTATTATCAGTTTGTATAAATGCTTCTAACAACGTAATTCATAACAATATCACATGATGGCTACATAATTAGGAAGCTACAAGTATTTCATACTGTCTTAGGTTTCTTTTGGATTTGTAGCTACAATTAATATAATTGAAAAAGTTCAGGTTCTATTAGTATTGGGAGATAGGAAAAATATTGGATTCCAAATATCTTTGAATCAATTCCTCGACATGCGCTCCACATCACCTTCCACTTCCTCTCCATGTCAGTTCCACGTTAGTGCAATGTTTTCACCATGTCATCACCATATCACCAATGAGCCATGTCATGATGATACACCATCTACCACATAGGTGTGCCACATCATTCTACTTCAGTGCCACAACATCATGAACCAAATAAAAACGGCATGCTATCTTCCATGTGGGTGTTCCACATACCAATGAATATATTATTGTTCTTCACTGCAAATTGAGATTGTGATCTTCAAACAGTCTGCAAACAGAGATTTTCGGACATCTTCTTTGAGATTTTCAGTGACCTATCTCTGAGGTTTTTTGGTGAAAAGATAGAAGTAGTATGCCTTGACCCATAGGAGGGCACCTATAGGTAGACACAACAACCTTCGCCATCAATAGCATAACATGCTCCCATTTTCTTGCTTAGAAAAATGAGAAAACAAGGGCACATGGAAATGTGTTTTTTTGGAAAAATGTGGAAGAATTACATGAAAAAGTTGACATAATTATATTTCATGGATTTTCCACATTGAGACTTGTTCATGAGAAGGAAATATGCAGGCATTGTTGGCTCAAGAATGCCCATGTGTGCTTATATTTTGAAAAACACCTTTGAGATTCATCTTTGACGGCTCAACGTTGTGTCTGTGTGTGAGCCAACACAAATACACACACAAAGATTACACACATAGACATAAACGTAATTATTATAAATATTGATGTAATTAAAATAGAAAATATGCAACACTATGGACCTATAACCAATACCAACTTTTTAACTTTATAAATTCTATCCTAACTCGAAAAAAAATAACAATGATTTTGTTTCGTGTTGTGAATTCTTGGCATTAAAATGAATCGGTAGAGACACTTAAGGTACCTTGCGTATAATAAATAGTTAGTGATGATATATTGATGTTTGTAGGAAAATCCAAGCCAATTTCCATCATAAAGCCATCCTTATTTTTGAGGTTTGTCCCCTAGCCTTCATTATCAGCCCCCCTAGTTGGGGGTGAAAAGTGTCCTATCCATCATTCTATTGGTCGGTGGCTTATCCCCTTCTAGGATGATGAGTGTGAGGAGATAATATAACATGCAATAAGATAATTTTATTAGTGTCTAAGTGACCACAAAACTAGGTCAACCTAGCTAAAATTGAGATTGTGATCTTCAAGAAAATTTATCATCACCTGAATGAGGAGGAGGTTATCTGTAGATCTCGTTGTGTTCACTTATTATGATAAACCTTGTGTTGGGTGAACCCTTCAACCTTGCAAGACTGGGCTAAGTGGGGAGATTTGAATCCTGGGTGGAAATCATTTTACGTACATGGAGTAAACCCTAGCAAAAACTCAAGGAATGAATGTAATTTGTTAGATCTAGGTCCAATTTTCTAACCTGCACCTGAACCTACAAGTGAAGGTTGGAAACTTGACACATATTATAACACCACCATACTAAGTAATTTTGTTTCAATTTTAAGCATTTTTAAATAAACTTGTATTTAATCTTTCTTTTTTTCCATATGAGATATAAGATTTCAACTCCAAATAAATGGCACGTTTTTTGGAACTAAATGACCCAAGGGAGTGTATGACCTAACAGAATAGACTTCCAAAAAATGGTGGTAGGGAGAAATTGGATGCAAATACCCTAGGTCCACTCCTAGGCTAATATAGCATATATACAATTACCAAAACAGGGGTGCTCATTCTACTACAAAAGGGGTCATTGGGTTGGGGAACCCACATATATTAAATTTATGTTGTTGGCCAAGAGGAATGTGAGGGAATTGGAAGTGGTTGGAGTTCCTTTGTACCTAACTACAACCCAAGGGAATGCAATAAGATGGATATGATACAATGGTGGTTATATCACCATAACTAGAACAATTATAAAAATAGTATAAAAAAAAAATGTTTCAATGTTTGAAAGCATGTTCAAACTTATAATCAAATAGAGGATAAAACACATACAAAAAACCAGATAATAATCATGAACAAGCTTCATATTGAATTATGAACTTTAAAGGAACTTACCAAATGTGACACTACGAACCTAGTCAAGCGCACAAGAAAAAATATCCTAGACATGACCCTGGTTGACATGTTGTATTTCTCATGAAGCAAGAGGATTTGTACTTGCAATGCTAAGTCATTCAAAATCCATAATTATCTATACAATAAATACAAGTAATTGATGTAGTATTTTTAACTCTAAGATGCATTCTTATGATAATGTTAGAACATAAGTTGACAATGTCAAAACATACCTGAATAACCTCCTCTTTGTTTCAAGAACAATTTATTGGAGTCTCTTGAACTTGGAACAAGCCTCCCACGATCTGAAAGAGTAGCAACTAAGTCAACAGTGACTTTTTTGTTGCTACGTTGGATCGAGGGAGGTTTGCTCCAAGATTAAATCGCTCCAATAAATTCTTATCTACTAAACAGGGCCAACCACGTGAAGGTGGAAGCTCTTATGGCCGCTCCCCCCCCCCTCACATCACTCTCAATTCCCCATACCCAATCTATCATCAAAAGCTTGAAGTCAGTTATGTAGCACACTTTTATTTTAGACATAGAGAAAATTAAAGCGATTGAATTAAAGTTGTAATTTACCTTGCGGGTCTAGTTAGCATTTTTCCTTCTTTCTTGGCCTTTTTCTCTTTTCCTTCATCGATGAGTGCTCTCCATTCCCTCTCTGGAACTGTGAGAGGACGCTCGTATCTAGAGTTAATTTGAAAGTGTGTCCTATAGGTGTCCCTGGTATATTTCAGATATTTTCCAACTACCCGAGCGACCGCTGTTCTATCAAATGTGCCCACCCCAAAAAGGCCTTCTAGATAATCTAGAAGTTCTTTTTTCAGGTCAGAATTTTAGGAATTCCACCTTGTGCATATGGTTGGGAAAAAATTACCAACGCCTTGCTCTCCAAGGCCCTGTAGAAATCATTGTTTCATACACAGATAAAAAAAGATATTATCATTAATTTAAAAATAATAATCATGATAAAATATGTTTTATATAGAGTACATGAAATAGTTAAAATATGAAAACTTGCCTGGGAGTTGTACTTTATTTATAGGAACACCTTCATCGTTCACCAAAAACGTGCCTGGAATGGTCCCCATGGAGGTGACACGTGTAGCTCCAGGAAATGCAATAAAAAAGATGGCCATACCAGCCTCATCATTTCCAACACATTCAGCGGTTGGTTGTGTGTCTTCTTGGGTAGGGTGTGTTTCTTGGCTGCCACCTAAAGGCGTAGAAGGTGTACGAGAGGGTTCCTCGGCAATCTCTTTCCTTTGTGTCCCACTACCACCAACACCGGGGGCATCAAGTGTTAGAAAATTCTACATACAAAATAATCTTTTTGTTAATTTAGTTAATGTAAAAATTAGAAATCAAACTATCACAATTGATCTCATGCAGAACAAAATTAACAAAATTTTTCTACATGGGTCATAAGTTGTCTTATCATTTTTCCTAATTCAGGTGTTTGAGGAACAACGTCTACCAAACACACAAGTTTCATTGTTGCTTTTCGCGCCTTTTTTTGCAACAACATCAATGGACATGGGAATGAAGAAAACTCTTCCTCTTTGAGGGAATCATCAGGCACACCATCACCAAGTGTCTGCATATTTGAACAAAATTAACATTATTTCAATTATCTAAAGAACTAAAATGCCTGAAGATAGAGCAAGGCTGGCACTTTACATGTTTTTCGGCTGGCCCCTTTCCACGATCATCCTGTCCTGGGGTTGTTCCTGTACTGCCATGATCAGTCTGCCACATTGCAATAAAATTAGAAATGTGAAAACTTGAAAAAAATATCTAACTTGAAAACATAAAATGAAAACTGAAATAATTTCTAAATTTACCTTTCTAATACATAAACTTTGTGCATTAAAGAAGCCCTGGAGTGGTTGAGTATAATTAAAAGTAAGGGTTGTAAGCCAAATTTTTATACTTACACCTTGCTAGTAGACAATTTATGCAAAGTAGGTAGATTAGATGAGGCTAAAGAGATTTTCAGTGAAGCTTTAATGAGAGGAATAAAGCTCACTGTAGTAACCTATAATGCATTGGTCAATGGATATTGCAAGGGAGGGAAATTGGATGAAGATTTCCTTCTCCTCGAATAAGTGAATGAGAATGACTTCATGCCTGACATAATTACATACAGTACCATAATTTATGGGCTAATAAAAGAGAACAAGATCTTAGAGGCTTTGAAGTTGCATGATCAAATGGCAGACAAGGGCTATGAACTATATATGAAGAAAACGCTTTCTTATTTGTGGTGCCCTTACCAGATCCTTATAATGAGTGGTCGCATTACTTGTGGGACGATTAACTTTCCTAGTCAGTATCCGGCTCAAGGTGATCTTGGGTTGTGTGTTTTTAAAACTATGGTTACACCTAGGCCTCGAAAATTTGATTACATCATAGTATATAAAATCTATGTTGGATAAAACTACACTGAATCAGCTATTAATGTGGACTTATGGAAACTTGCATGAACCAGCAGTCACTAAAGTGCATGATGGAGGGCCATTTTGGACAGCTAGGCAACTTCTTCAGATAGACTTACCTCTTGATTTGAACTGTGAGGAGAATGGGATTCTCATACGAAATAGTGAAATTATATTATTCAATGGTGATAAAACACAATTGTGGAGTTTTCTTACTCAAATTTGTAATGCAATTGTTAAGTGCAAAGGTTCAGGAGTGACAGTGAAGTGCTTGAATTCAGTTGAACTTTTTTTGATTTAATTTTTATCCTTAGATGCTTTTAGTGTAGGTTTGGATGATTTGGTTCTTGCTCATTGTGATTCTCAAAGAAATATATTTATGAATGAGCTAGGAAATGATAGTGGAAATGCAAGGTCTGCGAAGAAAGTGGTTCAACGGCTTTCCTTCTTAGGGCTTCAAATGTTTCAAGGGAGGAAAATTTTTCCTAGAGATTAGCTTAAATCGATTTGCATGATAAGGATTTTATTTTGATTAATGTTCCTCCAAGTGTCCACAAACATTCATTACATGGATTATAATCATACATACATCTGGGCTCTACAATGATTATTAACCCTCTAATATGGTGGCCACTTGGTGCAGATTTTGATGGGGATTCCATTCATGTTTTTTATCCCCAATATGTAGGATCTCAAGCTGAGCTTTCTCAGCTTCTAAGTGTGGATCAAAAAATGTTTAGTTCCCATTTTGGAGATGCAAGAATAGCACTAAGTGTTGATACTTGATACATTGTTGTATGCCATTCTTTTATCCATTCACATGATGTAGAATCATACCATCGAGGTTGGAACAAACACCTTGGGCTTTGGAGGCACGTCACTCATTCTACCCCTCCTAAGCTATGATGGAGTATATCACTATCTTACGATTACTACGTCTTCCCATTGGTATTAGTTGTTTTCTTGATGTATATTATGACATATCCACATTGCATTTGCTCATGCCTATGATCATTTTCATGACATGGACCCACTATGTACTTTTTTCATGGCCATGGTCTTGCATATTATTACATGGATCAACAGTGTATTATGTCGACAGCCATGCTTTGTTTCTCTTGTAAGCATCGGTATGCCTATCTATTTGTTGACAATGGATTGCAAGTACTCACTAGTTCCTTGATCTTTAGCTCTTTCCTTGGAATTCCTCATAACTTATGTTTATTAGAATATGCTTTGACCATTGGTTCCTCTTCTTACCTCACACATTAGGGGGTGTTGTTAAAACTCTATTTGCCACCCTTGAATCTCACTAAGGACCCATTGCATAAACCAACATTGAATGAGTTGAGGAAATCAACACTAAATGAATCGGTTCTCTTGCACTAGGAGATTTTGAACTTATTAGGAGAGTATGGGGACCATACTTGGTATGATGATGATGTGGTGTGGAAACAAGAGGAATTGCTATGGTGGCTACTATTGGGAGAATATGGTTCAACATTCCACATGTCAATCCATATGTCTCTATTTCCTACTTTTCACAGTGTTGAGATGATGCTTGGAGCAAGCAAGGCCACCAGGGCCAAGGATTGGAGCATGGAGAGACACAACCTACTCAATGTAGCATGGGTTGGTGAGATAGTGTATGAGTTGGAACTTTGGCATTCATAGAAGGAAAATTTGACGAAGCAAAAAGGAGAGAAACACCATGATATGACAACTAGAAGAAAAGGATGAAGAAATATTCAAACTAAAATTAGACATCAACCTTCTCAAGGTCGAAACATGTGAAGCTACAAGAATAAAAAAAGAAATGGAGAGTAGTCTAGAAAAGTAGAATGAGAAATATTCATAATGAAATCAAATATCATCTCCCTTAAAATCGAAGTAGATGAAGCAACAAGGATGATGCAATAAATGAAGAAGCAAGTAGTTATGAAATATGAATATTGTGAAAAGTTGAAAGGATACAATTTCTTTCTTAAAAAGGATTTTGACTTGCTGAATAAGAACTTGAAAATTTTTAAATCCCTAGATGACATCCTAAGTCATTAAAGGTATCCCCTTGATAAATCAGGGCCTGGCTATGCAGGTGAATCCTCAATCAAGAAAGGCAATGGTTCAAAGAACAAGGATTTTAGGAAGCCATGAAGAAATGTTGATGCTCCCAGTTCCAGCAAAGGCAAGGAGAAGAGTGAAGACAATAATGAAATAAATCCTACTCCAAGGATATTTGTAGATGATGTCAAGAATAGAAAATGCAATGAATATCATCAAATAATCCCAAGGAAAAAAGACTTCATAAGTACATCAACGAAATCTTCGAGGTACCAAAGTATATTTCTTAGTTATTGTTATTCTTCTACAAACTTTAGGCACATGGAAAAATATTGTAGGGCATATCACAAAGAAAAATATAATGGGCCTCGTTATCCTCCCAGATGAAATATTACAAGAAGAAGTCATGATTCATCATTTATGGAAAATATGAAATGTTTCAATTGTCATAAATTTGGACATATGGCTCGTGATTGTAACTTGAATTGGTTTCCTAAACAAGTTAAAACCATGACAACGAAGCTAGAGAAGAAAGTTACACAAGTAAGGAAAAGGAAACAATTTGAATCCAGAAATCTCTTGAACATTCCAGCCAACAACACATGTTGTTGAATTGATAAGCCATACTTGATATTCTAGATATTTGATGACGAGACTCTGCCTAAAAGGATACCATGCATACAGTTAGGGGGAGCTTTGTGTTTCTTGACTATTTTTGCATAAATTTATCTGTGAGTGGGTCCTATGAGAACCTAGATGAGTTACACATGGAAAATCTTGATAAATCATCTCTCGGAAGTAACTCCATTGAAGAAAAACATGATATTATGATGATTCCTTCTACTTGATCACACATGGTGAGCAATCATTCATAAACTAAAAGGAATTTGTGCAAACAGGGGGAGATGGTTCATCACATGAAGAAATTTAAACACATATATCATGAACCACATTTCCAGGAACAACACCATGACAGGGGGAGCATCATGAAGCAGGATGATAGGGGGAGTTCTTGGGTACCCCATTTTCCATTGATGTCAAAGGGGGAGAAAAATTTGGAATGGAAAGAATATTGCCATCAATGAAAAAGGGGGATATTGTTGGTCTAAGGTTGTCATTGATGTCAATATGACATTGACTAATATGTCAATATTCTTGAGATGCATGGTGCTAGATGATGATTTCATGCCTCTTGGTTAATAAGGATGCCATTAATGATGATGTGCTTACTCTTGATGAAGAATACTGGATCGAGTATGATGTCAAGATGAAATGGTTGATGGAGGGCCATTTGATGACGTGGAGAATGTACAAGGATATGACATGAAGAACACTAGATTACATGATAAGTTGAATGACATCATTAGCATATGATGAAGAAGCCTAATAAGAGGAATCCCATCCATGAAGAATTCTACATTGCACACCTCCAATTCTGAACCAATACATGACCAGTCACATTAAAAAATATTTTTTTGTAATGTTCCTAAATTAGCTAAGCTAATTGGAACATTAGAATTTTGTTTTATTTTTCATGTTTATGAATAATAGACTAATGGAGGACATGCAACACTCCTTAGATCTAGAAAAATAAATACATGATCAATGTGAACAGGATTAAATATGAGCTGGTTGCATAAAAACCACTTGTGTATGAATAGGGCTAAGCTATTTGACTGGGTCAACATGACCAAATCACAAGACAGTCCAGGTGCATTGAACCTCATAGGTGATCACCGCGGTTCTAGAAGGAGGAATTCAGTGTGAAAGGGGCTAATTCAAGTGAAGTGGTTTAGGATTTTGCACATCCTCATTTTATAAAAAGGAGGTAGAGGACTCAAGGAAGGGTTGTTGATGATATTTCGAATTTGAGGTTGCTTGGGCAACTCAAGTTCTCTTGGTTGTTTAGCCAAAGGGAAGAGGGTTTCCTGTTTAGGAACCCTCTCTCCTTCCATGGAGTAGCTCTTTGGAGGAGGATGTTCAGCTTTGTCCATTATCCAGCATTTGGCCAAGATTCTACTTCCAATTGCAATGCAGATCCTATTTGGGGTTTGATTTCTCTTGTAAGATACAGTAAGTGGAGAATAGATCTTTCCAGATCTAGGGAGTTCTAGCACCCCTTGTCACTGGGAAACTCATATATCCCATTGATACGCTGGTTTTAGACTCATTGGGCTTCAGATTCATATCTTGCCATCAGGCCAAAGTGTACTTTCATTGGACTGTGTATTTTCTCTTCCATGAACTGCGTAATTCTTGAGGAGCATTGTTGCAGGTGTTTAGAGTTCTCCTGGAGGAGAGATCTCTAGTGGGAAGGATCCCTCCTTTCACTGTGGTGATCCATGGATTGGCCAACCAATCCATGTACCCTTCAGATATGATTTATTTTCTGATGTATTTACTGCAAAATTTCTAAATACTGCTGCATAACTGTGTCTTAGATCTCAGATCTACTCACTATGGTTCATCATTTGCTGAGATCCCCAAGGGGAGTGTAATAAAGAGCCTCTTTGGCTTCTAGATCTGTAAGAGATATTTGTTTTCATGAAAGGATATGTTTTAGATATGATTTATAATAAAATGAAGCTTCAGCCTCCTGAAATTTACGCTGAAGATTTTTCTGGGTAATTTCATATGTTGCAGCACCTCAATCTTGAGGGTTATTTCATGTAAATATTTGTTTTTATTACTTATTTTGCATAAGATATGAACCAAATATGATTTTATATTGATTATATCATATTAAAACTAATAGCTTCATAAAATCACACTGCCTGAGCTTCGGTAAATTCTGCATATTCGGGATTGGGTGTTTTTCTTGACTAGTCGGGAAGGAGGAACTGTTTAACATAGAAAAAAATATTTTTTTTTGCTGAAATTCGACATGGGAGTCCCTCATAACCCTATATATCAGATAAAACCGCTTTCCCACCTTATTTTTACACAGATCTCTAATTATACTCGTTTTAGGGCCTAAATCCTCACGTTTCCCCAACCCTTGGTTCATAAAAAGATGTATAAATCATTTCTGTAGTTAAATACATGTATTCCTATCTATTTCATATTTTTTTAAGTTTATTCATTTGTGAAATACCATTATACAGTTTCTAGATTGCTGCAGTCCCTTATTTCAGCAGTTTTCAAGGCAACTAGGTGTGGGAGAACTGTTTAACCCACCTAGTCTGATTTGTTTCTGATATCCTCTTGGAATTTGGCTTTATATTATCAGATATAATGGATCCAATCGTTGATATTATAACCCATCCTGGAAATATTAGCTCTTGACATAGTTTTATGGACAGAGTCTGCTAGTGGGCCAGCTAGCCTCTAGGTCTCATCCTTTCTTGTAAAGGTGACATACCCAGTGAATTAACCTACATTCAATCTCTGGAATATTTCAGTTTTTATCGTTAATTTTTTTGAAAAAAAAAGGGAACATGATTTGCCGGATTCATGAGCAGTTTCCAATTTGGAACATCACAGTGGTATCAGAGCATGATCTCTGGCTCAACCTGTGAGATCAAGCTATCAGAAGAAACAAGAAGAAAACTAGAGGATAGAAGCTGAAGGAGATGAGTTTTACCTCATCATATTTCAGATCCAAGAAGAGCCTCTTCAAAGAGGTTAGACAGAAGAAAGAAGGAGGAAGAAAATGAAACTCCTAGAGGGTTTCAAGAAGCAGAAAGTTGCAGTGAAGGTTTCAAGAAGGAGAGGAAGATCCATGCACTTCCTTTCCTCACAAATAAGGAGAGCTATACAGAGAAAACCCAGAGCATGGCTCCACCACTTGAAAGAATGATGGGTGAGAAGATCTCCCTTCTCCCTTTTCAGATCATGAAGGGCATTGAAGAAGATCTCAAGGAGATTGGAAAGGTGGAGACTTGTACCAGCGCTGTCACAACCTTGGAGGAGTAGCCTTCATGTTCAGAAATGGAGGAATTCCACAAAACTGCAAAATAATTTTTGCTTCTATTCACCAAGGTATGATTAAAGATTCATTTATGCTCATTTCAGCCATTATATGAGGAGGACTACATCTTTGCATGATGTTGATTTAGAGCAACAGAGTTGCATTGCGCTGTACAAAGGTGGTGGTGAAGAGAAGATTGCATTTCAAGATCCCATGGAGTGTAGGAATATGATTTGGGATGATGGTATCCATCATGGGAGGTGTACCAAGATGGAGGATGGAGAGCAAGAGGCTAGAAATCCACTTACAGATTTTTGATACCAGGCAGCGGGAGGCTTGGCTGCACTGGCTGCTCTTAGAAGAGTTTGATCATCACACTCTTTCTAAGGGTATGTGGTAGGATACTTGCACCATGGAGCAGCAAATAGTATGGGCACATTGTGTTGGCATAAAATTTTTCATGTCAAGCACCATGTTGTCACTACATGGATGGGATGATGGAAGTATGAGAAAGCAGCAAAGGATTTTGTTGCTTGGGATGTTCTTGAGAGAGCAAGGGCAGATTTGCTCTCACAATTTTCATGATGATGCAGGAGTAGAAGATGGCACTATCATAGTGCAAAGGGGTTTCTCCTTGACCTTAGATGTTCAAGAAGGACTTTATTCATGGGGAGGACTTCTCATATGTAGTAGAATTATGGGAGATGCTTTTGACATTCTGCATGTCAAAGATTGAAGCTATGAGTTGATGGGAGCCTACTTGCATAGGCCAACAACGTTGTCACTTTGGAGCTAGGATTTATTGATGGAATATTCCCAGGATCACTTCTCATTCGATGCACTTGGTGAGCAAAGAGGAGGTGAAGAAGATGAAGTGGTAGATGGAAACATCTATTACTGTGGTGTGATTTTCTTGACTTGGGTTTCCAAGCAGAAGGACTTTCATGCAACACTTGCTTCATCCCCCTACATGGGAGTGTGCCAAACTATTCTTGAGGATTCATTCATGAGTCCATGTATCTTCTTGCTTCCAACATATGGTGAGAGCTTTGCTTTCATTCTCTTACCATCTCTTGTCAGTGCATTGCTCCACAAGAGGGCAAGCTATTTATTGAGCTCCATGAACTTCATTGGGCCAAATTGCATGATAGAGACAGCCATCTATTATGTGGCCTTGGGAAAAGATGTTTTCCTTACATGTGGATTCTTTATTCATATGATTAATCATGTCACAGGAGGCAATTTTCCATATACTCTTCTTAAGCAGTAGTTTGAAAAACTACGCTGTGAGGACTTGGAAGACTGTTGGCACTCTCTTGCATTACATGGAACCTTCAGTACTTCCTTCATTATGGTGATGATCATGTTTTCAGTTGCTGATATTGTTTCTATCCTGATGGGAGACATGATGTTGAGTAAGGCACATGATTGGATGTGTCCTTTGGGAAGAAGATTCCCACATTTTTTTTGCAGCACATGTTCTAATGGGAACATGAGAGGGGTTTGTGGCCACCATAGCCAAACACTTGCTTCTCTTGGAGGTGAGCCATGTATGTGATGGGGATGCCATGTGATTACTATCTCATATCCCTCACATGTGGAGTGCCTTGGGCCATATGATTTGCAGTGTTGGAGGAAGGATCTTTGCAGGTCTAATCTCCATGATGCCACTTGAGGGCAATATCCTTACAGCCCAAGATCAGTTTTTACTCTACACTTATCTCAAGTAGAGAGGGGAGCAACGTGGGGTAGGCCATCTTGTCTACCATGTGCAGATTTTCAGCCCACCTATTTTGCAAGAGCTCAAGGTGGAGGAACATTTTCATAGAGTTGCCATGTCATGAGGTGACTCATTTTTGGTGGATGATTGCTTGAGGATGGAGAACTCACATGGGGGATATGATTTCCCAATACACTTCAGATTCCATGCCTCAAGGGAGCCTCTAGGAATCACCTTATTTCCTTCTTGAGTATTTGACTATTTCATGTTGATAACTATTCAGCTAACTTACATGCTTGGGAGGGGCAATATGGAGATTCATTGTTGATATAGCATCTCATTATTTGGAGGAGTTCATCATATGGGGATGCTACAGTAGGAGGAGGAGACATCTTTTCAGTTCTATCCTTGCAGTTGCTTGAGGACAAGCAACATTTGGGAGGGGAGGACTGTAATGTTCCTAAATTAGCTAAGCTAATTGCAACATTAGAATTTTGTTTTATTTTTCATGTTTATGAATAATAGACTAATGGAGGACATGCAACACTCCTTAGATCTAAAAAAATAAATACATGCTCAATGTGAACAGGATTAAATATGAGTTGGTTGCATAAAAACCACTTGTGTATGAATAGGGCTAAGCTATTTGAATGGGTCAACAGGACCAAATCACAAGACAATCCAGGTGCATTGAACCTCCTAGGTGATCAGCGCAATTCTAGAAGGAGGAATTCAGTGTGAAAGGGGTTAATTCAAGTGAAGTGGTTTAGGGTTTTGCACATCCTCATTTTATAAAAAGGAGAGAGAGGACTCAAGGAAGGGTTGTTGATGATATTTCAAATTTGAGGTTGCTTGGGAAACTCGAGTTCTCTTGGCTGTTTAGCCAAAGGGAAGAGGGTTTCCTGTTTAGGAACCCTCTCTCCTTCCATGGAGTAGCTCTTTGGAGGAGGATGTTCAGCTTTGTCCACTATCCGGCATTTGGCCAAGCTTCTACTTCCAATTGAAATGTAGATCCTGTTGAGGGTTTTATTTCTCTTGTAAGCTACAGCAAGTGGAGAATATATCTTTCCAGATCTAGGGAGTTCTAGCACCCCTTGTCACTGGGAAACTCATCTATCCCATTGATAAGCTGGTTTTAGACTCATTGGGCTTCAGATTCATATCTTGGCATCAGGCCAAAGTGTACTTTCAGTAGACTGCATATTTTCTCTTCCCTGAACTGCGTAATTCTTGAGAAGCAGTGTTGCAGGTGTTTGGAGTTCTCCTGGAGGAGAGATCTCTAGTGGGAAGGATCCCTCCTTTCACTGTGGTGATCCATGGATTGGCCAACCAATCCATGTACCCTTCAGATATGATTTATTTTCTGATGTATTTACTACAGAATTTCTGAATACTGATGCAGAACTGTGTCTTAGATCTCAGATCTACTCACTATGGTTCATCATTTGCTGAGATCCCCAAGGGGAGTGTAATAAAGAGCCTCTTTGGCTTCCAAATCTATAAGAGATATCTGTTTTCATGCAAGGATCTGTTGTAGATCTGATTTATAATAAAATGAAGCTTCAGCCTCCTGAAATTTACGCTGAAGAATTTTCTAGGTAATTTCCTATGTTGCAGCACCTCAATCTTGAGGGTTATTTCATGTAAATCTCTGTTTTTCTTACTTATTTTGCATAAGATATGAACCAAAGCTGATTTTCTGTTGCTTATATCATATTACAACTAATAGCTTCAGAAAATCACGTTTCTTGTGCTTTAGCAAATTCTGCATATTCAAAGTCATGGGGATTGGGTGTTTTTCTTGACTAGTCGGGAAGGAGGAACTGTTTAACATAGAAAAAATTATTATTATTTTTCTGAAATTTGACATGGGAGTCCCTCATAACCGTAGCTATCAGATCCAACTGCTTTCCTACCTTATTTTTATGCAGATCTCTGATTATCCTCGTTTTAGGGCCTAAATCCTCACTTTTCCCCAACCCTTGGTTCATTAAACGCTATATAAATAATTTCTGTAGTTCAATACATGTATTCATATCTATTTCATCTGTTTTTAAGCTTATTCATCAATGAAATACCGTTATACAGTTTCCAGATTGCTGCAGTCCCTTATTTCGGCAGTTTTCAAGGCAACTAGGTGTGGGAGAACTGTTTAACCCACCTAGTCTGATTTTCTTCTGATTTCCTCTTGGAATTGGATTTTATATTATCAGATATAATGGATCCAAGAGTTGATATTAGAACCCCTATTGGAAATATTAGCTCTTGACATAGTTCTATAGACAGAGTCTGCTAGTGGGCCAGCTAGCCTCTGGGTCTCATCATTTCTTGTAAAGGTGACATACCTAGTAAATGCCCCGACAGTCAATCTCTGGAATAGTTTAGTTTTTTATTGTTAATGTTTTTGAAAAAAAAAGGAACATGATATGTCGAATTCATGAGCAGTTTCCAATTTGGAACATTACATTTTTTCTACCTTAGAGGCTGAATTTCACTATGAAACCTACAGAAAATTTTAGTTAATAATTTTATCTTTCTAACGAGCTCTTCCTTGGCCATAAAATCCAAGCGGTTTGGGAGATATGAATTTTTCAAGTTAAGGAAATAATTATTTCCATGAGCTGACCTGTGCTAACCTACTCATGTCAGTCTCCCATCAAGTGACGTGTCTCTTCACCTTAAACAAAAAATGTGTATAAATATGAGGATATAAACTTCATTTTGGCATCATTTTTTATATCATTTCAGAGAAAATACACACAACAACAAGGAGGCAAAGAGGACATAAAAGTTCATTGTTTTCACATTATTTTTAAGGATACATTACGGTTTTTATTGTTGGACAGTCTCTTAAAGTCTCGGTTGAAGGTGTGAAGACCTCACATGGACCTATGGGAAATTATATCTATGGTGGACAAAGAACTTAGATCAATTGTAGAAGATATAAAGAGGAAAAACGAAGGATTATAGGAGATCAATCCTCAGATCTGTGTGTAGACATGTAACATTTTGAAAGTCCTTAACACTTCAGACTTGTAGCTTGAGAAGGGAAGTAAACAAGGGACTACTATCTTTGTACAAGGCTCGGTTGAAGGCTTAGTAATAGGCTTGGATTTTCTCCTTTGTGTGGCAACCACCTATTGAAGAATTTTAAAGCCAACAACATGTGTGTATATATATAAACTAATCTTGAATTAGGACCTATAAGGAAACAGACCATGATAGTTGAATCCTGTAATAATCTATGATCATCTAGCCTAGTCTCAAAATGGAAGATTGGCATCCTCAGAATTGGAATTCAAGACAATTGGACAGTCATTTGGGATTATTTAATATTTAGGCTTAGACAACAATTTCTTGCTATCTTAAATTGCAAGTCTTCCTAGAAGCTATTAGAGAGACTCCAATTGTATACCTGTAGCTTACCATTGTTAGGAAAACCACACTTGGAGAAAGACCTGCAAGATCAATGAAGTATTAAGGTAATTTAATTATGTCCTAGAAGCCACCATTGAAGCTTTCTGAAGTCTCCTTACTGGAGAATAATTTTTATTAGTACTATTAGCAGTATTTGAAGAGAGGTTGGCTTATATAATTGGGAAAGAATACAAAATAATGGATGGCACTGAAAGATTAAACAAAAAAACTTCTACTAACAACCATCTGCATTACCCAATTTGACAATACTGTCCACAAAATCCCACAATTATTAAATGCTAAAAATGAATGCTTAATTATGTGCATGGTCAATACCTGAATTCCAACTTGACCATGATGATAGATCAAACCTCATCAAACCTTGACATAGTATAAAACATTAAGCAAAATTATTAGCCTCTAGTTTCCCACCATGTCTCTTTCTATTCCTTTACGAATATGCTTGATCAAATCTTCATTTACCTTCTCCCCCATGTGCCTATTTCCAAGGCTTCTTAACACATTCCAAGGAAACACTTGCATGAATTCAAGACATGTTTATTTCCATCGAAATGGTAATAATAACAAAGCAACCCAACATTAAAGTGATTCCCTACACCAGAAACTAGCATTAACAAGCTAACCAAAAAATGAATGCAAAACTTCGAATTTGACTTCAATGTCACTACAATTCATTTTTAGTTTAGCAGGATTCTTCTCTTTTAATCAATGCAACAAAGGCAACGAGTTTAAAGGCATCCCCTTATATCAAATTATACAAAAAAATTGTCACAAGAAAGCCCAAATATTGGCTACAAGCATCATCTCAAAACAAAAAAAAAGACAACAATATTTTTGATATCAACAAAATTTATGAATTGTGGAATTTCAAAATATAGCACCTCCGAATTGAGATTATCCTAGACAAAATAAATTTCTCACCAAGCCAATAAATACATGAATAAAAAATAATTGATCACCACTCAATGAAATGCATCTAAACTCCATGTTAACTACTATAACATCAATAAAATATGATACCATCATGATATATGTTCTATAACTGATAAATTCCCATAGGATATAGCATAATCTCTCTATTCAAAGTATCTCCCACATTATGGAAAACATCAACTCAAAAAAATTGACCCAAGCAGAAACATGGGAAAACAAAAAAATATGGAGTGCAAATACATTAGTGTGAAAGTCAGGTTAATGATATCTATTGAACTATATATTAAATAAATATCATATGATGCCTCCCTGGGGAGCACCACCAAATATATCATATGGAGTAAATGTAAACATCAAAACCAAGTCAGCGTCCTATGGCTTGACTTTCGCCATTTCAAGGGCTTTTCCAGATGACTCTACAACTAAACCAGTTAGTGTTTCATCCCTTGCAAGGAAAAGTGAGCCCAAGGAAATTTTATTCTATGTAAGTGAGGAATTTTTGGTAGGCCTTTTCTTAATATCCACAAAAAAATATCAATTCTAAAGTTTTCTTCATCGACTCAAATAAATACCAAAACAGGCCTATATGTAGGTGTGTACTTGATCTTACTATCTATTTATCTATATCTATATATATAAGTATGATAACTTTCCTGAGAGAATTTTTCAATTAAGGATCCCTGCATGAGAAGATATCCATTCATTTGAAGTAAACATCAAAACCAAGTCAGCATCCTCTGGCTTGACTTTCACCATTTCAAGGGCTTTTCTATATGACCCTACAACTAAACCAATTAGTGTTTCATCCCCTGTATAGAAAAGTGAGCTCAAGGACATTTTATTCTATTTAAGTGAGGAGGTTTTGGTATGTCTTTTCTTAATATCCACAAAAAAATATCAATTCTAAACTTTTCTTCATCGATTGCAATCAATACCAAATCCTTGTGATAAGAAATGCCATCAAGCCTAACATCCATGTGCCAAAGTTCACTCAAATATTTTGTCAAAAAATTTGGTGACAGAATCAAACAAAACTCAAATTCAGAGTTATAGGGCATATCTGAAGTAGATGCATGTATCTTGTTTTCCTTATTTTTTTAGGTCACAAAGAATAGCTTTAGTCTCCGTATATGAGCTTGTAACTAACATGATATGACAAGAAGTGAACACTACTACATGTGTAGCAATTAAGTCAAGAGTTTCTTCAAACATTTTTCATGCAACAAAACTATATCAAATAAACAGTAGTAGCAAATTAAGGAATTATACATCAACCCATAAAAAATAAAATATACATGAAGCACAGGAGTTTTGAAGCCAAACTGAACAATTTTGAAGCATGAAGAAACCACATTACCATTTTTCCGCTTAGCCTTTCAATGTGGCCCTAGCAGATTAATGTTTCCTTTGATGTGACCCTATCAGATTAATGTCTCCCCTGATGCAACCCTAGCAAATCAATGTCTCAACACTTGAATGGGTGGGGTTTATGTTGACAAAGAGTTGTATGGGAAGTCTTTCGATGATTCTGTGGTGATTCAAATCGCAGATAGATGACTCTAGTGATTCAAATAGTAGGTAGATGGTCTAGTTCAAATTGCAGAATATAGATGGTCTGGCTGCGGGGAAAGAGAATAGAGCGGGGTCTAATTCAAATCGTAGATAGATGCAGTTCTAGCTGTGGGGGGAGGAGAATAGAGCCGGAAAGAAACGAAATAAGCCTTAGCGATATCGACTGTTGTGAAATGTCAAACATTTCAATGTTATACCTTATGCCAATGTAAACTCATGATGTAATGTCACATTTATTTCCACCATGTCACACTTTTATTAAACGTTGTCACAAGATTCAAGCCCATGGGTATACCGTAATGCCATTAACTATGTATTATCACACTCTCTCAACATCAACAAGTATCACCTTACCCTATAACCGTACAATATATCATTTTGTCATGTAGTCAAAAATTTACTATTTACCATATAGTTATGTAATTATAAATGTTTTGCCTTATTTCAATTTTTGTTGTTGGACAAATAACATATGATACTTTGTGAGATAACCAAGCATTATTATCCCTTTCCAATTTTTTTTGTGTGCCAAAGCATACTAGATCTATATCACAAGTTTCATGTTCAAAATTTATTCATATTTGGAACTTGAAACTATGTAAAAACATCCAAACAATCTTTACATCATGATAACAATATTTCAAGTATGCATCTTTGAAAAAAAAATGTTTATGTGTCAAATAATAATGTAAACTATAAAAATGAATTCAATCATTCATAATACTTCAAATAATCGGATCTCACCTACTTTAGCTTAAGAAAAGTACAAGGATATCAAACTTTGCAACCTTTAACACAAGTGAGCTATATATGGGTCAATAGGTTCGCTAGATTTTTTACTTTGTTTCAAGCATATCATGAATATCCCCCATCATTGGCACAATATTACTCTTGGTCAAGGATGAAAAAGAAATAAACCGTGTTCATTTCTAGAGAAAATATTTCCAAACTCCTTGATTTTTATTGGAGTCACCGTTCAAAAATTGTTCCCACTCTCTTGTATTTTCTTCTAGTTGGAATTGATTGGTTTTCTTAATAGAGGTCTATATTCAATAAGGTGACCACCACCCTTAAAAAAATATATAATAAAACTGACATTGTAAAAGGAAGCTAACATATAAGTTGTCATAAAGATATCTCATAATGTCATCAAGAGATGTGTGTTATACAATTTCTATGAGGAACAAAGTGGTCAATCCCATAAGATAGATGGGTTATTTATTGCACTCTTTGATGCACTAGTGAATGTATGGAGGCTTCAATAATAATGCCTTATGAAGATGTGGTCCAAATGCACTCTTGGTAAGAACATCAAGGGATGGTGGTGCTCTCTGTCATTTGTAGCAAATATTAGTTATTGGTGTAGTAGAAAATATTATAGGGAATGGGTTAAAGATATGAACTGATTCATTACATATATTTAAGTTTCGCACTGTGGAACAAATCATTCTATAAATGGTCAAAAGCGTAAGGGAATTACACCTAGCTCATTAAATAAATTTTAGAAACTTCTTAAGTTAAAAACCATTCATTCGGCCTTTTTGAAAAAAAATAACCATAGTGTTTTGAGACATCCACAGGCTATCAGATATACTTCATGACAATTATTTTCAATCCAAAAATTTAAATGAAAAAAAAATGTAGTTAGGCAATGAATAGCCATGCAACTCAATCCATGGGGTCCTAAGGTCTCTATGGCCTAGGATTTGGGACAAACTTTACTGGGATATGATACACCAAATACCATAACATTCCCTAACATTGTTGTTTTTTCTATTATCATAATGAATATCAACTTGATATCTTGAACATCAACATGAGTTTAGGGGGGATTTCATTACCTTGTGTATTGCCTTTGGTATACTATTCCATGGGTCCTTGGGAGGAACTATTTTTTAAACTCCTCGGTCAATCTCTCCTTGTGTAATTTCTAAAATGATAGATACATGTGAATGGATGGTCATTTATTTAAACCCATGCATCCTTGTGATAAGCGTGAAAGGCCACAACCTCAAGCTCATATAATCTCCACTAATCTTATACAATGTACATGTTTTGGTGAGGAAAAAAACTTCTAATATAACCCTATATCTTTTCATAACTTGAAATCATACTAGAACTTAATTTATTTCATTCATTGACTATTTGATTGAGAAGCATTGTGATATAAAATGACATATTTCATAAAAAATAAATAGATAATGTTTTGAATATTAAATGGTTAATATCATCCTTTCTCACTTTTATTTCCAAAAAGTTAAAAAATAAAGCCTTTAAATGTATTGGAAAAGCATGCGTGAAATTTATTTAGATTGAACAGAACATCTGTATCAATATTCTTCTTTCATATCTTCTTCATCTTCATCCAAATCATTGACATCTATACCAACATCTAATTCAGAAACGGTGTTGAAATGATCGACCATGTCATCATCATCATCAATTATGTCATTTTCAATAATATCCTCATCGACATCATCATCAATAATTTTTGCCTCGTCTCCTACGCCTGGTTCATCTTCTATATCTTCTTCGTCTGTCGTCAATGCATCTTCCTGCTCATTTGCCACTGCATCATCTTCTTCTTTATCAATATCATCTTCTTCCTCTATAGTATACTCTATTGGCCTTCCTCTTGGATCATATCTAATAAGCAATGACCATCTGTTCTCACTTGGAACCTCTGAGTAAAAGACTTGTTCACATTGGCTTGGAAAAACATAGCGATATTTTCCTCCTTCAAACTGCGATGTTTTAACCATTAGAAATCCATTGTCATGTTGAATAAGAGTTCTGTCATCATCACGTACATTCATTCGTAGCCTATACCATTTGACGTCGAACAAAACTAATTTGAAGGAATTAAAGTCACACTCAACTATATCATCTAAAAACCCGTAATATCTATTTTCAGATTCTCGAGGATGTCTATCACTCCTGGGGGAAACATTAGTGACCTGGAATACTGCAGTTATCCCACTATCAGAAGTTTTGCTGTTATCATCCAACTATTTAATGCAAAAATTACGACCATTGCACCACATAGCCTTGTGGTGTTTCAATTGCAATATGCCAAACATGAAAAATATGCATTAATTCTCAATTAATAATTAATCATATAATTTACATAGCTTGAAAATTATCTGAAAAATCAAACTTGTTGTCACATTATAAATATAATATAAAATAAGTAATGAATAAAATAGGTGAATTAATTACTTGCCTTTCTATCTTTCAAACCATATGCTATTAATTTCCCTGTCCGTAACATTTCCATCTCCACTACGATAAGCTTCTCTAACCAATTCAGACAGTAGTTGCCATGATAACCTATCATCGTTACGTTCTTTAGATCTTTCAATCCATTCACTCATCCACTCAAGATTGTTTGCAATGTATAAAAATAGTGCCTCATAATCTTGAGCACCTGAATAAAAAACAATAATTCACCAATATTAAATATAACTTATAACCATGGTAGATTATATTAATTAATAAACGATGAAAGAATAAGACTTAAATGAATATGATCATATACATGATGTAAAAAAATGAAACATTATATGTATTATATATAATATATCTTTTACCTCTCACTTTCTTCATTCTACCTTTTCCCAACAGGTGCTCCACTTCAAATTGTTTGATGGAGTTCACATCCCAAATGCAATCCACAACATCCATAGTTGGCGAAACTAATATAGGAATATCATGACTAATATACACGATGGATTCATATATCACATATCCCTCCACCATAGAACCCTCAGGTCGTGCTCTTTATCTAACCAAAGCCTTCAAGGATTTCAGGTGCCTCTCCACCATCCACATTGACCTTGTGTGTACTGGTCCACACATTTCAATCTCCTCAACTTGGTGCATCAAGTAGTGTTCTTGTGCATTGAAAAATGTTGGAGGTAGATACTTTTGCATTTCACACATTAGCCGAGGAATTTCTCTCTTCCAATACTTTATATCATCTTGATGGATTTCTTTCAATGACAACCATCTGCAAATCATTACGCAAGGTTATTTCAATGAAACATAATATATATTACATTACAAGTAAATTAACACATCATGTCATTAAGTACAAAAATAAATTGTAGCGAGATTTTGCGTATAAATCAAAACTACTTACCTCATGTATTTACTAAGACCATATATAACTTGTTTGACTTTGTTGTCGAAGTCGCTTGGGAGAGATATCAATATAGCATACTATAACAATAATAAATGAATCGTTATTGGTTTCCAAATTAAACAGAAAAAAGGAAAATTTAAAAGATGTATTCAAGCAATAATATACAAAAATGTATACCAAAAAAATTACCTTAACAAAGGTATGCCAATCATGTGTTTTCACCCCACTAAATTCACCTTTCTTCGTTAAGATATTATTTATGTTTGAAGCAAAACCTGTTGGAAATTTAATTCTTCTAATGACCTCTTTTACATCATTGCTTTTTTGTTCTGTTAATAGCCATGGAATATAATTATAATTTCGACCTCCATTGTTATTTGATCTATCGATCACACTTTTCATTGCATGATTCAATTTCTCAATGTCAGCACGATTTTTGTCAATTTTATCTCTATCATGTGCACCAGCTATGATTCGCCGTAATGTTTCTGTCACATTCTTCTCGATATGCATTGTATCAAACAAATGAGCTATTTTTAGGTCCTCATAGTAGGGAAACCTCGCGAATTGAGAAGGATAACATTTCATTCTAGGTGGAAGTACAATATTAATACCTTCACTACGACAACCTTGATATCAAATAATAAAATAAATCAGAACAATAATTATCAAATACAATAAAATAAAGTCATTAATTAAAACAAAAATTCCAAACATTACATAAACAATTAATATATATATATATAGACAAATTACGTACTAGCTGCTTGACGATTATTAATTCTGTTATATTCCAACTTCCACAACCGAGGTTTCATTCTTCGTGGTTTTAATCCAGTTTCTTCTTTATCATTTAAAAGATGTTTTTCAGTAGTAAAATACTTATGGTTCCTAGAGAGGAAGTTCCTAAACTCATCAAACACCATCTTTCCTAAGTCTGGAAAATGATGATACGTCATCTTAGGGCCACAAACTGGACATGCAAATCTACCATTTGTTTGAAGACCTGCAATTGATGTATCAATAACAATTATACTATGAGATCATTTTTAAAACATGCAATATGGTATATCTAATTTAGATAATTATATATTATATTAAAGTGAAATGAAATATTACATACCACAAAAATGTGTTAGTCCTAGGGCATCATGAATTTTCCATACAAGCATTCCACGACATTGAAATCTCTTCTGCTTGATTGGGTTAGTGACGTCAAACATAGTGATGCCATGCCATAACTTTATTAGCTCATCGATAAGGGGCTCAATATATACATTCATATATTTGACCTGGTACTTACCTAATTGTTCAAAATTACGGTACATAATTACTACCATGATATATGTATATATAAGTAAGTAAAGAAATAAAAGATATTATGCAAACAATGAGAGAAATGAAAATGTTACATTCGAAAAAATAATGTATCAAATACCTGGAATAATCATAATCAACATTACTGTGCTCCCTCTTGTGACATCAAGGAGAATGTTGTGGCAATGTGAAAATAGCTTCACCTTTGGTAGTAGATCTAAGCTCTCACGAATGGATTAACACCGTAAATTTGTGATAGAAAATCCAAAAGCATTACTGCAAAGGAGTTCATTTTAAAATCTACATATTTTTCCTCGATTTCCCTAAATGCAGAACCATATGTAGGCATTTGAAGAACACCATCTCCACTTCTATTCTTTGAATGGTAATCCATAAACTGTTTTATGCTCTTACACCTGAACATTCGCTGCAAACGTGGAATTATGGGAATATGATGAAGAACCTTTTGAGGCACCTTTTTTGTTAGTTGATCTGTTCGATATCTACTGGTACCACATTTCAGACATTCTATTTTTGATGCATGTTCTTCGTAATATATAATATCATCTTTATGACATGCATCTATAGTGTTATATTCCATTCCAAATTCTTTCATAGTAGTACGTAGATCTTGATATGTTCGAGGTAAAGTATTTGGCGATGGTAACAAAAATTCACCCAACAATCTACAACATAAATAAAAACTAGTTAATGTAAAGATTATTAATCATATATAAGTATTGAATTATTATTTTACACATTTATATATGTGATCATATATACATATTGCATACCTTAGGATCTGTTTCATACATCTGTTCGACAAATTATTCATAACCTTTAAGTTCACCAGCAACAATGTAGCAGAGAGAAGAGTTGCATTTGAGTGTTCAAAAAGTCGTTCATTTGACGTTTCAATCAGAGGTACATCATAAATACCATCATTATCTCCACCATCATCATCTAACTCACCATAAAAGTCTTGGAGCATTTGATTTGTCCCATCATTAATGTGAATTGTCTCATTATTATCATCATCTACCTCCATGGGATCATTAAAATCATCTTCATCATTTGCTTCATGTTCTTCACCTTGTACAATATCATTTCCAATTCTAATATTTGCTGCAATATTCTCTTGTACTGGTGAAACATCATCTAATCTACTACTATTTAGCTGTGGAAGTTGGTTCTGCAAAAATTTGGGGGGCAACTGTGCCTTATGAAAATTACAAACAATCATTAAACATTAGTGCGTATATAACAAATATTAAAATAATATAAAATTTTATGGTATAATCAAAATGAAGATAGATAATGAAGATAGATCATTAATTACCACGGGACGATAGTACTCATTCGATCCACCATCAATGTGCCCATATTTCCTACAATGCATTGTTGTTGTTGCTATTAAAACTCTAACATTATTTCTCATACAAAATTTTTTGCAAGGGCAATAAACTTTACCATCACCCCTTTCACCCCTTCAATTTGTTTTCCACCTCTAATGTTTTCTTCGAAGAACACCATCTCCACTTCCATTCTTTGAAGCTTTCAAAAAGGCTAAAGGGATGACATGCATGAATATAGGAGAGGGTAATATAAAGTTAGAGCAGAAGGCTAGAGAGGGAGAGCTATTGAAGGCAGAGAATGGCTAGAAGGCCAAGTCCTTAAGGAAAATGAGAAAGGAAAAGTAAAAAAATAGAAAAGAAAATGAAAAATCATAATGGAACAAGAAAGTTTACCATTTTCTAATTTCATTTTTGCTTCCAAATAATTAAAAAATTAGAAAATGGGAAAGGGAAAGTAAAAAAATAGAAAAGAAAATGAGAAATGGTATTGGAATAAGAAATTTTACCATTTTCTAATTTCATTTTTCCTTTCAAAGATTTGAAAAGCTTAGAAAATGGGAAAGAGAAAGTAAGAAAATACAAAAAAAAAAATGGAAAATCATAATGGAATAAGAAAGTTTACCATTTAATGATTTAATTTTTTCTTTCAAAGATAAGTTACAAAATTCTAAGGGAGACTAATCATAAGAAGGTTTAGCCTAAGTATTATAACACAAAATTTAATCAAGCATAGAGAAATAAATAGAACCTCGAAGTATCTATGCCTTCTAAAACAATTAAATATTATAATTTCAATAAAAATGAGACACGAGAAATATACATTACCTCTAATGCATTTGTTTGATTGTTGTAGTAGTTGCTTTGTTCATAGAATCTGGAAATATAAAAAAACCCTCTATCATTTCTCTATAACATTTACTCAAAATTAAGACAAGTCTCACACAAGAGCTTTAGCTAGGAAAATAAGTTCTTCTAGTTTATTCTAACAATTATAAATGAGAGAGAAGCCCTCCTGATATATATATGATGTCTCGCAAAACTATTAGTAGAAAACCATGTGATAGTCTAATATCATGTGCCAATACAATTTTCTCAAGGCAAAATATGAGCTAAAACAAGAAGCATTCTCAGTTGCATGGTCTAAAACCATTTTGAGCCAATAAAAAAATATGTCCTAAAATAACCACCTCAACCAAATCAAACACATAATAAGTGGACTAGTGAAAGAGAATAAGTGAACTCTAAAATATGCCCACTCGCATGTGTGGATGATGTGTAGTCAAAACATAGTAATAGTTTTCCAATGAAAAAATTTAGTAGCATCATAACTAGGTCAATTTTTGCCCAATTTTCTAATATGACCTATTTTTAAAATATCATATTCATTCTGCATTTAATGGCATAGATTCAAGGAAAATTTGGGAATTATTTCAAAATGTAGCTACTCCTGAAGCTGAATTCCCTAAAATATGTGTTCTAACCAGCTTGTTAACCTCAAGAATTGATCCATGTGGCATATATATGATGATGATGTGGATTCCTTCTCATCATATAGCACACTATCATGGATCCCTAGACAATGTATTCCACTATAGTGTCACATATCCTAAGTAAAATAACACAAATCCAAAAATAAACATATACGTTTATATGCATGTGTTATTTTTGTATTCCTTCTCAATTAGTCTCCCTTAGAATTTTGTAATGCTATTCCAACGTTTGGTCAACACGTCTGCACACATCGCAATACCGACGGTAGTCCCCAATTCTCTATATGTCGCTATTGCGACGTTTATCCCCAAACCGTCGCAATACCGACAGTTGCCTGCAAACCGTCGCAATACCGACGTTTGTCCCGAACCATTTCTTAGAAACGTCGCATTTCCAACGTTGTGTACTGAACCGTCGATGTACCGACGATGTTCCTAAACGTTGAAATATCGATGTTGTCCCTATATGTCAGTATAGCGATGGTTGTTGGCAGCATTTAAAAAATTGAGAAAAATTGTGGAAATTTCTGAAAATACGTCAAAAGTGTCGGAACTTTGACCAAATGTACTAGTGTGGGCAGCAATATAGAGAGAAACATCATCACAGTGATGGAGGGAAACAAGCCAAGCATCGGCACGAGTACTGATGACAGAGATCACGGCAATGCTTCTGTTTGGAAGTATTGCTAGAGCGCACTCCTCGCTAAGAGAGATTGTTGAGATTTTGGGGTAGCATTGGATGTGCTCTAGCTCTGAAACTTTGTGGAGGAGCTGGAACACATGAGATATCCAAGACTTAGAAATAATTTGTGCAAATTCCATTTGGTTTGATAGTTATTCAAATAATTAATCTTTTGAATTAAGGACCCTAAGTCTAACTTAGGAAAATTAAAAGATTAAAGTGAATTAAATTAAACATGTGATGAGAATGTTCTAAGTGATGTGGATCAAGAAACTTCTAATCTTAGCTGTTGATTATAGGTTATATCAAGGCCATTGGTTTTCCAATGAGAAAAGTATAAGAGAAGGGCTTGGGGTCAGTTGGAGAACACACACATTGGCAGAGCACTAAAGCTAACTCGAAATTCTTGGGAGAGGTTTGCTAAGAATTTCAAAGCGAGTTTGCAGTGTAGTGAGGGGAAGAGACTAGCAAGGGATGTTCTAATCCGAGGCCAATAATACAACAGCGGTAGAGAGGCAATGTACTAGGTGATGCAGAGTCCAGTCATAGATACACATTTCAGCCAGAGCCATGCAAAAGGCAGCGCAGAGGAAGCAACAACCCTTCAGGGGTGATGCAAGGCTAGTCAAGGAAGCGCAGGGCAACATAAGCACCGAGAGGCTGACGCATGCCCATCTAGAGTAGCGTAGAGGCTAATGCAGGCTAGAGAAGCTAACGCAATGTGCTAAGGGATAGCGTTGGGATTTTCAGTGGGTTAGAAAGTGCTCGAGTTCTGTAAATCCCATTTGAGGGTGTGAATTGGCCATATTTTTTGTCTCCAAGTGAAATAGGTACTAATGTCACGTAATTTCTCTATATGGAAAACCATTTTGGTGCCTATATATTGTTGTATTCAGATTCTGCATAATAATAAAACCCTCTAGAGCTAGCTGCACTAGTTTTCCCGCATTGGGTTTTTCGAGGGACACTTGCCCGAAAAATATGTGTATCACTTTGTCATGTGTGCATGATGTTCAGTAAATGATATGTAAATGTGTAGGCTGTAGTTGTGTTTAATTTGTTGATTTTAAAATAATTCAGAAAATTAACTCGTAATTTAACTCAAGTAGGAAAATTAAATCAAGACACATGGCAGTAGGATTTTTGTTTAGAAATTTTCACAATTTTTCTTCGTGAAAAAAATAAGAAGTCTGTGATGCATTATTCAGTAATATGATACACATAAATACAACATTTTGTGACCCTCGGTTTCATCCTCCAAGAGGTCTCTTGGACTCCTCGTGACTATTCAACTTCACTTGAGGCATTTTTCCTTCCACATAACTGAATATTCCAAACTTACATAACCTCTACAGATTATGTTCCCAACGTTCCCCTCTTAATGTAAAAGGGTGTATGTGATACCAAGAAGAGAGATGAAATATGAATGTAAATAACAATTAATAGATGGATGCACTCTATAAATCTAGTGGTTTAAGGAAGACCGTAAACCAAAAGGAGTAGCAAAAACTAAAATATTTTACAGGTGGTGGTTTAAGGCTAACAACTAATTCCATAGCTTGGCTTGAATTATTTCTTGGAACAATTACAAATCTAGCTAGAAGATGATGTCTTCAGAAAAATAGAAGCCCATATTGATGATGGTTTAAAGATAACAACATTAAAATGGTAGTTTGAAGATGACGAAAAATAGTTGTATAGCAGAAGAGTAACTTCTATCAAGTGGTGGTTTAAGGAGGACCACAAACCATGGGATGACCACAAACACAATTGTGCTCATGGAACATGAGTCTTTCTCTAAAAACATCTCCAACTCTGGCTTTAGATGAATCTATCTCTAGGCTTTGGCTTTTGGCTCTAGTTCTGGTTGTGGCTTAGGCTCACTTGATATGAATTTGAAACTTGTAGCTGACTATCAAGGCCCCCCTTATCACGGACAAGGTGAGAAGATGGAGATCTCTCCACTACAAGATGTGTCAATACTCAATAATGAATTCTACGATATAACCAATATATATTTTTGGATGTTGAAAACCATTTCCAAGAAGCGATCCATGTAAGTTGAATCTTTCATCTTGTAGGAGTCTTGTTTTTGGAACATTTCTTTGAATGATGAGTATGTTTTCCACAATACTCACAAGTGTGAAGATAAAAACATTGATCTTTCAGGTGCCCAACTCAATGAGAACATTGACATTTTATAATCTAATGTGGAAGTGGAGCAGGTGAAAACAAGATTTCATGAAGAAACCTCACAATTTGAAACTAGATTAGTTTCAAGTAGTCCATAATGAGGAAGGTCACTATCTTTTCATTTCCAAGTCTGATTACGTGCTTGTTATGAATGAATTCTTCCCAAGGTCTAATGATGGGCTTGGGAAGTGCAGGTTGAACTTCTACATCTTAATTTGAATATGCTCCTGAAGTGGCATCACTTATATGATCATGTGCTAGTTCTATTGGGAATCAATCTCAAACAAAAAATTGTTTTGAACAAGAACTAGTTAAGAATGTTGATCCCTTTGCTTTAGTTCATCTTGTTGAAGTTTTGTTATTACCTAGAGAAACTTGATTTAATCTTGTACATATTCTAAATAGAGTCTAACATTGGTGACAATGGCTCTGCAAATTTTGATCGTACCATCAATAGTAGAGTATCATAATATTCATTAACTTTAATACTTCAGCAACTCAAGTCAATTTCCAACAATTTAAGCTTAGCAAATGAAGTGTGCTAGCTTTTACAAAAAAATTGATGTAAATGAAAATGAGCCCTCGAGCTTTTTAATCAACCACTTTGTAAAGTTCGATGGTAGAAAGTCTTAGAATTAGGGTGACTTGCAACAAAAAATTTATGCTACAACATCATATCCTCACCTTTGAATGTAAAAATTGGCAACCTTCTTAGTGTATTCTATTTTTGACACATTGTGATAAAAAAAAATTAGAACTTGGAGAAGAGGTCTATTGCAATGATTGTTTTTTCAGAAGAAACTGAAGGTCGATTGACTCAATAAGATGCCCAGTTAGATAAGATTTGTTATTGATAATAACTTTCTCTTCAATAGAAACTCGTAGCTTTTATCCTCTATGTGAAATGTGAACAATGGTTCTACAATTTAAAGAAGTAAGAATGTCTCTAACTCCAAAGTTCAAAACCCCCGCATGTTGTATTGAAACCATAGGTAACAAGATTGTGTTCCTTTACCGACCTAGAATTGTCAATGGATTTTCCAACAAAGCAACTCCAAAATTATAAGCATATGATTCTAATATGAACTTCCCAATCAAAACAACTCTAGTGCACAATACCCACATGTTTCCATTGCATAAGTGGAAACCTGAATTTTTTTCTCTAACCAACCCCAACAATAGTACATAACGCATAGAGACATTGTTTTCAACATCAACGAAGCTTATGGATACTTTTTTATTTTCATAGGTAGATTTAACAAAGGGATTATGAATACAAACTTGTTGAAGAACATTCCAATGTTGGTTAAGAATTTAGCCCAATGTTGTCATTCCCCCAATAATTTCTCTATAAGACTGATTAACTGATAATATTGATTCCCACTTCTACCAATTGTTCATTCTTGTAATAGGCTCTTGTAATAGGCCAAAATGAAAACCTTATAACAATGGCATAATCAAAGCCTAACTGCTTAATTGTTGTGCTCAGTTCAAAGGCATGGACATAAATAGAGAACTTTCCCTCGTTCCCCCAAAGTGTAATTCTAGAAACGAAGGCCCCAAGAAGGTGAAATACCTCACAAAAAAAGAAATTAGATCCCTTATCAAATGGCATAGACAAAGTACCTTGGATTGAACTCAGCAATAGAGGTAGATCGACTCGATATGGGCATGGAGGTGAAGATTCATGCGTAGTCTTAGAGTAATCTCCTATTCCTAAAATTCACAACATCCTTCTTCACATGAACAAGCCTAGTGCCCAGATTGCGGAACTGGGTAGAATTGAAATTGGAGGAGACTTTCCAGCTAGGGAGATAAAAGAGGACTCATTCGAGCACTAATGGCTGACACAGTCACTCATATGCGGTGAGCTCATCCTTCTGATGTCGCCCAACATGCAGTTGGTGATCCTTGCCCCCGTCTCACAGGCCCAGAAAGGCCCCATTGTCTTCGCACCATTTTCCTTCCAAATCTCGTGAAGGAGAATATCCATCCCTGTGGGAATCAAACACGTTCACAATTCGAGCTCCGGAAGGTATTTTCTCTATATCCTAAATAATAACAAGCATTTAGCCACCAGAAATTCAGAAATCCAGAGTTGAATATAATGGTAGAGTGGTAACTGTTAAGTTTGATTTTATTTGGGCTTCCCCAAATTACTCCAATATTACTGATTCACTAATTTAGGCTTCCCCTAAATTACTCCTCACATTACCAAATCAAGAGAGCCACCTCTTCTGTTTGTGAAATCAAAAGCAAGGATTTCTAGAGAACAAAATCATGTGAGTCTCGAAATCATTGTGAAGATAAATATAATTCAAATCCATTGGCAGTCGTGACACTATCCCATATTGCCACTGCCTCCCTCACTCCACCAAGAATTTGGGTGTGAGATATCATGAGACATATAACCGGTCTTTAAAATCACAATTGGACTAAATGCGAAGTAATATCATAAATTTTGTGTGATGCGCAGAGAGCTAAGGCTCGACCATACCTAGAAATATGGGTCAGGTAATATCAAACTCGGGGTGTGAATTTTTGCTTCCCCGTTTGGCAGAGTGTCTGAGTAACGCCTGACAGGGAATGCAGGTCCCAAACAAGCAGAAGGGCATGGAAAGGGTAGAGTAATTCCTAGGGAATAAATGGTCAGGATTGCTCTAAATAAAATCTTACAATCTAAAAGATTTGTCTCTCATACCACTGTTGGAAACACATGAAAATGGACAGCAGCAGATTGATAAGTGTGCCATGCATTATTCAATAATGTCATACACAAAAATACAACATTTTCTTATCTTTGGTTTTGTCATTGATCTAGCAACTCTTCATCAATTTTAATTGACCCTTTTCACCCTCCACCAAAGTGAATATTCCAAATTACATAACATCTAAGAATTATGTTTCCAACACTTTCAAATATATAGATAAGAAATTCGCAACACTTCAACTTTACAAGAACTTTTTTATCCTCCACATAAGTGAATATCCAAAAACATAACCTCAAAAAATTATGTTTGCAACACTTTCAAATATGTAGATAAGAATTTGGATAGAATACAATAGAAAAGGTTTATGAGAACTCAATAAACATGGTTATTTCCAAAGTGGTGAATCTCCTTGTGCCATTCATTATGAATATGTGTTCAATAATTTTCCTTTTTCCTAGATGTTCTTTGACTTGTAGTTTGAAAAACCTTCCAAAAGGTCTTTAATACCTTCTTCCTACTTGTCTTCTTCCTTGCATACATTATTATGCAATGAGGTAGTGTTGAAATCAGCATAAACGATTTTTAATGCATTTGTTGTTTATGCCTACTTGAACTACAAAATGGGCATAATAATAGTCATCATCCTTTAATTGAAGTTGGAGTGCTCCTTTAGATGAAAATGATATCAAATAATGGCCTTAATATTCAATGTAACTCTAATGTGTCATTTCCCTCTAGGAATATTATTATATTTTTGTATATTTCTTTCTTTTAATGGTGTTGGAACTGTTACTGCAAAAATCTAGCACCTAAGTATAAATCCTCACTAAGCATCCTAGGTTAAGGGTAACAATGGAATCAACCACCATTGTCACCTTAGTAGTTGTTCTTCTATTGTTTTGTGGATGGATATTATTTGAACAAGAGAGCTTTCCCTTGGAAATTTGGGAGATTAGGTAACCCAAGAATTCTCTAACTAAATACCCTCCAATGATTTTGCTAAACAAACACCTAAGGATAAAATTTAATGAAATAGAACTTCAAGTGAGATATGTATGAGTTCAAAGGACCTATGGCTAAATCTAGATGGTTTTAATAATCTTGGAGAGGCTCAAATAGATCTCAAACACATGTTACCTTAAAATTAATAATTGTTGTTATAAATTAATGTTTTTAATAAGCACAATTTACAACATGCAAGATTTGTGATAGCAATAACAAAACAACATATAATTAACGATAAGCAATAAATAAACAAGGCCATTGAAAGAGTAATCAAAGGAAATATTGAAACAAATTTTCAATGGTTGAAAATGCATAAAACAACTGCAAAACCCTAGACGCCATCCCTAAGAAGGTGTTATGAACCTTGCACTTAAAAATCTATAATAAACTGATAATCACAATCATCTTTGAGGGGTAAAACTCATATAATGTATAAGATAAGATTTGGTGACGCTAAGACTAGGTCTCCTTAGTATATGCATAGAACACAAATGGTACAGTGATAATAAAATAAGACTGTGAGAGGTTCTAACCTACATAACAATATAAAAATAGAAATGTAATTAGTCAGTATCTAGGGCTTGATAAGGGCTTTTAAGGTTAATAGGGGGCTTATATAAATCTTTACATGCCCTTCCCCTTCAACAAAGTTTTGTCCTCAACACTTGACTATATGCTGGTGTTTTTTCATGAACAACCCATTTTCCCTTGTTGTTTTTTCCACTGGTAAGTTCTTCCATTTGATGAGATACTCAATAATTTCACAATTTCATAGTTGTTTAGTATTTATTTTCAAGTTTGTTTGTTTTTTCTAGTATTATTTTCCCTTCTTTATTAATCTCTTGTGAATAGTTTGGATTGGAATCATGTCACCAATTACCTTCTTTAAGAAAGAAAAATGGAAGATTGGATGTACATGTCAAGATGGAGATAAATCCAATTTTAAGCCATACTTTCAATCATTTACAACACCTTATAGGGGTCATAATATGGTGGTGCTAATTTTTTTTCATTTTATTTCTTGAGGGACATCTCCTTATATGGTTGCAGTCTCACAAATACCTAATTCCCCACTTAAAATTCCTTTTCACTGCAGTGTTTATCTACTTGTTGTTTCATCCTATTTTGTGCCATAACCAAGTTGTCCTTCAATATTTTGAGAACCTCTTGTTGGTTCTATATGTGGTCCTCTACTACTTGAGCCTTTATAGTCCCTTTCAATGATGATGTGATGGATGGAGGATGCTATCCATAAAGTACCATAAATGGTGACATATTTTATGAAGTATGGAGGGATGTGTTGTACCACCATTCTTCCAAGAAAACCCATTTGACCCATTTTGTTTTGTATCATATGCAAAGAAACATATATATCCTTTTAAACATTCATTCACAATATTAGTTTGTTTATCAAATTGAGGATGGTAAGTTGACTTGTAGGCCAATTGAGTACACAAACAAGAAAATAATTCAATTGAAAAAATTTCTAATGAAAATCACATCTCTGTTACTTACAATAATATTTGGTATTCCATATAGATCTTCAAGTGCTTCTTCCACTTTACTTGCTTTAAAAGGATTATAAAGAGAGAAAAAATGGGCATACTTTGTCATTATATCTACCACTACCATAATGACACTCTTTCCTTTAAATTTGGGTAAACCTGAAATAAAATCCATTGAAAATTCTTCTTGGTGCTGGATTGGAATGGCTAATGGCTAAAGGAGCCTTGGGGTCTTGATTGTCTCTCCCTTTATTTGTTGGAATATCACAAATTGTGCCACAAAATTTTGCACATCCACTTTAAATCCTTCCAAAAATATATGGTTCTTGATACTATGGTATGTCTTCAAGAATAGTGAATGTCCTCTTACATGAGAAATGTGTAATTCTAAAAGGACCTTCTCTGTGAGTTGAGAATTCTTACATAAGTATAAGGGATCTTGGCACACAACAAATCATCTTTTCAATAAATTTTTCTATTGCATCAGGGTCTCCCTATAGCTTTGTTTCTATACTTGCTTCTTCCACCTACTCAGATTGTGGAATGGAAGTAGTGTATAGTAAACCCTTTGTTCCTTCATCTTTTGTAGAGAGTACATCTCCCACAATATTTTGTTTTCCCTTTTTGTATATAATTTCAAAGTCATCACCTAAAATTTATTTGATCATTTTATTGCTTTTATAAAGATAGACTTTCCTCCAATAAGTACTTCAAACTATCATGATTTGTTTTTACTTTGAGTGTCTTCCTATTAGGAATGGATGTGATTTATTAACTTCTTGTAGTATGGAAATCATTTATTTTTCATGGATGGGTTTGAGTAAGTTCTTTCCTTTGAATTCACTACTTTTAGAGGCAAAGGGCCTTTCTTCTTGTATCAAAATTTCTCCAATGTCATGGCCTAAGGAATTACACTCCATAATGAAGGTTATTATGAATTCAAGTGTCATCAAGATGGATTTGTACACATAGCCTATTTAAGTTGTTCAAAAGATTTGTTTGCTTCTTTAGTCCAACAAAAGGTTTCATTCTTCAATAAATTTTGTTAGAGGTGTTTCTATTTAACCATAATTCTTGACAAACTTGTAGTAATATCTTGTCAATCCTAAGAAAACTCTAATTTTATTCAAGTTATTGGGGATTTTATGTTCCCTCGTAGCTTAGATTATATTAGGATCCATCTTGACACCCTCATGTAATACAATGTGACCCAAATATTCTACTTGCACCCCAAAGGCATAAATGGGAAGTTTTGCATATAGTTGTTGCTCTTCCAATAGTGTTAAGACCCTATCAACATTTTGTACATGCTCTTCCCAACATTTGTTGTAGATTAGTACGTCATCAAAAAATACTAACACAATTTTTTTGCGGAAGGGTTTGAAAATATAATTCATCAATGGGAATAGAAAACTTATCTTTGATTGTCATTTTGTTGAGTTGTTTGTAATCTGGATACATATGCCATGAACCATCCTTCTTTATAACCATCACACTAGTGAAGAGAAAGAACTCTATCCAAGTTCAGTGATGCAAACCTCTAAGATTTCTTGAACTGTATGCTCGATATCACTCTTCTATGCATGTGGATACATTTAAGGCCTAATAGTAGGTGGTACACATGTGGTACACTTCCATGTTGCAAATTAATAGCATGATCATGATCTAGGGTAGGTGGAAGGCCCTTAGGAATCTCTCAAAATGTCTTAGAATGATTGTTGATATCTTTTTGCACATTCACCAGAGTAGAGGATGTATAATTTTAAACATCTAATGAAAATAATTGTTCAATTACACCGTGTGTTCCTGTCATAGCAACTTTCCATGCTATTAGAACTTACCATCTTACCATGTTTCCCTTGGAAACCTCCAATCTCAATTTCCTTTCCTTCTATGGAAAATATTATGAAAATACCATGAACATTAAAGGATAATTCCCCCAATTATTGTAATCATTGGACCCATAATACCACATTGACTCCACACATTTGGATTACAACCATTGGTCTATCCAAAAAATACTCCCCCATATTCAACTTAATACGATGGCACTTCCCTGAACAATTTATGGTACCTCCATCTACAATCATTACTTGAAATTTTGTTGTTAGATATACAAAGTAATTAAAAAAAAATTCCAATTTATGATTGAGGAAGTTATAGGTACTATATGAATCAATCAATATTTTTACCTTTTATCTTTTGATATATCCTTCTATCTTGAAGGTTTTTGGAGTACTAAGGTTGGCCAATGTATGACAAGATATTGTTGGAGTAGTCTCTTCTAGCTCTAGATCTTGCGACGGTTCTCACTTATTAATATTCTTCATCTACATGGCCTATGTATAATAATTTATTCTCACTACATTTATGCCCCTTACTATTCTCATTGTCACAATTGAAACATATTCCCTTTTCTCTTCTTTTATCCAATTGTTAAGGAGTCAACCTTGCAAGTTTATGAGAGCGAGCATGATTCTTTTTATAGTTATTAGTGACCAATTTCATATTGGCCATATTTTTAATTTCAACTCTCCTTTCCAGATTGAAAGCATGCTCCAGATATTTAGGTTCAAATAAACACATCTCATGTTGGATGTTTTCCTTTAAATTTCCCATAAATAGGTCTAACAAATTATCCTTTAAAATATTCTTTACCGTGAGATAACTTTTAGAATTATTGAATATGCTCTACAACTAGACCTTTTTGTCTAAGATTTACCAATTGACTAAAGAATGTGTTTCTCTTAATACCCCCATAATGTGTTATCAACTCCTATGTAAAAATGAACCAAGATATAAAAAAATCATATTTCCTTTCAGAAATCCATTGATATTGTTAGTGTCCTATATTATAGCAGTAAAAAAAAGTAGTCTTTTAAATTTATTTTGGTAAATGTGTAAAGGTTTTGTTATGATCGCTTAGAGATCAAGATATTGGTATTTGTAAAGAATGTAAGATGTTATTACTGATATAATTATGTTAGAGTGTGTGAAAGATGATGTAAAGATAGTTGTGGATTCCCTAAAGATTGAGTCAAGTAAGTCTAGGGTCGATGTCTCATACAAGATCATGAGTGTGGTCATAGTGAGCCTTGCCTTCTCATCATTGGCACAAATTAGTGGTGTCGAGATAGTCAGGTAGGTTTCAAATCAAATTGTGTTATGACATCACCACCAATACAATGGCTATGAGATGTGTCGCACATCTTTCAGTTCTTCGATTTCATGATTAAGGCTCCAAACCACAATGATTTCCTTTGAAAGGCGGGTTTGGTCACCTTGGGAGTTCAAAAACTTATTTTAGCATCTAAAATACCAGATATCCATTCTTTATTCCATCAAAGCCATTTTGTACATCGTTTGGAGTTCATCGTGCAAATTCTTTAGGGGAGATGTTGCGCTCAGAGACAACCGTTGCACTTCTTCAAGTCGAGAGGTTATCGCTACTTCCAGGTTCCAACTATTCATTTTCTTAGGTGATTTTTCTTGCATGTTGTCCAATTTTTCCTCACTAGTTGAATAAACAATCAAATGGCCTTCCAAACTTCAAACTCTTATATTGTTGCATTTTCTCTGTTGTGCCTGAAAATTACGCTATGGTTTCACACAGTCGCTACATTTTCTCTTTTGGGTTGTGTAAAGCATTTAAACTTTGCTTTTCACCTATATCCTAAAGTCTTAAAACTCCATATTAATGGTCTGTAGTTTCAACAACCTTGTGTTGTTGCTCTAAAGCATCAAGAAATTTGTTTTCCTCATGTGATGCGCTTTCTTGCAACGCCTCTGTATCTGAATTTCCACTATAGGTGAAAACAATAATTTGTTGCATGTGGGTCTCAAAGTTGAGTTTTTTTGTCTGAGTCTGTTGATACCATTCTAAATTTTCCATAAATCCCTCACCTAAAGCCCTAATTCCTTAACGTATACATTATTGTTGCGTTAGTTGTCAAACATTGAAATTGCATTGAAAAACCGTAGAATTTGTTATCACTCTGTAATTTCCCAAGGTTGTGAGAGAAACCCAAAGGTAACCACAAAACCATTTGTAAGCTTAGAAGCAAGCTCAGAGAGGGATCTCTCTATTAGATTTATATTTTTTGTTTTTGGATTTTAGGATAGATATTGGGTTCAGAGTTTGGTTTTTTGAAAAGTTTGGTTGAAATTGCAAGGAAAGGCCATTGGGCTATGGATTCTGTTAGAATCCTATACCAATAGGTGTCATTTTTCATGATTGTCTTGAATGAACTCTATAATATGTTCAAACCTTTTTCTTGAGTAAAGGTGTTCCATATTCTTAAAAAACCAAAAAATCAAAAAATTTAAAAAATGTAAAGAGGGTATACCCTAAAAGAAAAATCAAAGGGTAAGAAAAATAAAATGGTCAAAAAAGTGAAAGAAATGAACCCCAAGAAAAATAGACCAAGGAAAGTGTGCAAATCCAAATTCCACTACTATTTCATTTTTGTAATAAAGCAATTGTGTGCAGCTTGTCAAACTTTTGCCACAATTTATGAAGAGTCAAACTGTTTAAACTTGACTCATTCATGTTTCAATTTCATGTTGTAGAATCGAGAATAAATATCTGACCAAACATTTTAATCTTGGCAGATAAGTAGATAAGTAGAGTTAATAAAAGGTGCTCAACAGTTTAATCTGAGCCCTTGGATGTAATAAGGGTAGAATTAGATAGATTTTCCAATGTAAAAAAAGAAAAATATTTATAAGGGTGTATGCAAGTCTAAATGCACCAATAAAGAATGAATAAATGGTAGTGTCAAGTAGATAGGGTAGGTAGATGGTGTTGCAAAGTTTTATGTATTAGTGATGGTGCTAAATATGTTTAATCTCTTACTTTCATCAAGGCATCAAGGTAAAATGCATTGGAAAATTCAAGGTAAATCAAAATCCAAATCATTAACTTCCCACATCTCTTTTCTCCCTAAGATTTTTACTAATTTCCCCAAAGTACTAAGGTATTTGAAGATTAAAGGGGCTCAAGGCATTTCCTTGACTTTTGGAGGGACCGAACCCTCGGCCTAATGATCAAAAAGACCTAAGTATTTGAGATTATTTGCCATTATAATCATTCAATTTTAACCTTTTCCTAAGTAAAATCCTATTTTACTTAGGAAAATCATGAAAATTTCCACAATAATCCCTCAAAATCACTTGCTATTCTATGTTGAAGTGTTGAAATTGAGATGATGTGTTTTACTTCAGAAATCTTCATTTTCTTAGTTATAGTTAAGTATTTTGAGTTTACCTTGTCCTTTGTCATATTAACTTCTGATTTATTTATTAAATCCCTAGTGAAAAGACCTTTCCCTATATGTATAACTCCTTCTAAATAAATATCCCAAAAACCCATCTTATTATAAAATTTTAACCAAAGTATTTATTTTCCAGTTATTCATAAAAAACTCACATTATGTGCCCTTTGGTTAAAATATATCATTATCTAATATCCCCGCCCCTATGATAAGTTAAACACATTGGTTGATTTATCATATAATAAAAACATATATGAAAAACTTTGAAACATATATTTTATATGTTCAAATAAAATAAATCCCGAGTTTAATTAAAACTAAACTTTGGAAATAATCCCATTTTCCCCCATACCTGACGCCCTAACTCGAGTTAAAAATCCCGCTATATATTCCATTCCCTAACCCTAATTCGAGTTAAAAAACCAAAGTTCTGTTACGACCCCGACCCTTTATAACCATGGGATTAATTAATCACTCGGATTAATTAATAACCAACCTTTCCTCCAATCGAAAGCCACCCAGGATAAATAATGAAATGTTAATTATTTTAAATATCCATCGGGCCCGCACATTTAAATCTCGCCAACCTCACATCCCTTCAACCGTTGGATCGCCCCTCCAAAAATCAACGGTCCACGATCGTTCTGCTGGCCGTCTTACATCCGGAAGTTAACGCGCGGGGGCACGGTGGTTTTGGAATAGTCCACCGGCCACGTTTTGACTTCTAAATGGAATCGTTGCTTCCCCGTTTAAAACTGCCATTGCCCATAAGCGGTGCGGAAATTACCGCTTACCGCCCGACCCCTGCCACAAGTCATCCCGTACCTCGATGATGTCATTCCTCGATAAAATAAAAATCCCTTTGACTTTGAAAATAAAACAAATTTCGTGTTTTTTTTGTCATTTTCATTGCTGAAAGCGACTGCGCCTTCCACTACGAAATTCAAAATTTCACTGAAAATTACTGTTCTATCCAATTTCGCTTGAGAATTCCACTGGACCAGTGTTCAAGCATCTTCTTGCCACCACTTGATACCTGTTAAATCCCACTTTGCCTCCGAAAATAGGTATTTATTCTATTGCGCTCCGAACTTTAAAAGAAACTATGTGTTCCTTGTTTTTCCACTGGATCAGTGTTAAAATCTTATCGCTAAGATCATTCCCTGATTTTAAAACTGTGAATTGTTCCCCCAAACCTGCAACTGTGCCAATTTCCCTCATTAAAACTAAAATCACGTCATTTCTGTGAAGAAAACCCAGAAACTTCCATTTTGAATACACAAGAACCAAAATGAAAGCTCCGACAGCCCTGAATGTAACCCCATTGAATGCCCCTCACAGAGAGTTAGAATATTTACCATTAGTAGATAAAGACTTTCAAATTAAAGATTTAGTTTTCAATGAAATTCCCCTTCGAAGCTATTGTCACTGCAAAGACGATTATTCGAAGGGTCTGGATGTCATTGGATTGTGGGAATCCAATTTCCCGAGATATCTTATCCCCTCAGTCTATATTTTCCTAGAAAATATCCACTACTGTCACTCTAACTATGATTCAACTCAAAGGGCAGTGTTGTCTCCTGATCAGAGTATCCTTTTCCCTATCACTCCTCAAGCTATCAATCAAATGCTCCATTTTGAACCTGATCAAGATCTTACTCCTTTGTCCATGGAAGAACTACTTGAAAAGTCCACCCAACTATCCTCAGAAAAATTGAAATGAATTTGCCAAACTTTTATGTTGCCTGAACATCAACCTAAGGGTCCTCCTCCATATGGTTTTGCTTACTTTAATAATTTAGGCAGACTCCTCCTGAATATGATATCCTTTGTCATGGGTTTCAATACAAGTGAATATGTTGATGAAATAACCTTGGTCTTGTTGTCTATCTTTACTCCTGGGCAACCTCCTGCAGTAAAATATGACTTTGCTTCTTTCATAGCCAATAAAATCCATGACCAGTTCATGAAGCTAGATAATGAGAAAGTGTTTAAATATTCCTCAGTCATTTACCATCTCATCATCTATTATCAATCAGAAAAGTTTCCTTTTCCTGTTAAAAAGCTTGATGCAAAGGGAAACCGTAGATCAGTTATATTCTGGTCTGCCATAATTCACTCTTCCTATAATTCTCCCTATTCCTATGCTGAGTTCATCGATTTTTTTGTATACCCTGCAACTACCTTGTTAACTGGAATTCCCCCTCCAAGGCTCAGTAATGAGATTAAGAAAACTTTGCAGCTTTCCAGGACATATAAAGTTGGGGACAGGTATTTATACCAAAATCATTCAGTCATCAGAATATATGGATGTGAATTGCATCCATTCAAGTTGCCAAAATATGTGCCCATGAGACTTTTTGCCCTGGAATATTTCAGGCAAATGAATAATTCTGATATGATTCATTTTTGTAGTGTGAAAAAAAAAGCCCAACTCAGGATCAAAAGTCAATTAGGTCCCTTCATATGCAACTCTAGGGATGCTGAGCGAGAAGCAGAAGATATACTACAAAGCCATTGCAAGTTCCAAAGAAGTTTCTGTTGGGTTCCTTATGATCCATTTGGTTTTATCTGTGATAAAAGAATGAAGAACAAATCATCCCCATACTTTCACAACAGGATTCCTGAAATAGAACAATATGCTAATCAAGATGAATGGGTGGAAGGAACACTAGTTGAGGAAGATAGTGAAGAAGACAAAATGAACAAAATTATGAAAGACCTTGAGAAAAAATTTGACTTAGAATCTTTTGGGCAAGTGCAGGTACAACATATTGGCACTTCTTCAGCAGGAAATCTCCAAAATGGATTACAGGAAATCAGTTCACCAATTGCAGTTGAATCTAAAGGAAAAGGCAAAGAACCTGAGGTACAGGTCATTGAAACTTTCATTATGTCAGAAAAGCCTCAAACCTCTAAAGCACCAGATCAAACACAGGTTTCCCCTGTTCAAGTTAATCATCCAGAAGTTTCAAAATTACAGACTCCATCTAATACAGAAATAGGCAAGAAAAGGTAGGTTCCAGATCCTACTCCTCCTAGAGAATCCTCAAAGCTACATCAAGCCAAAAAGCAGAAACCCGATCCACTTCTAGAAGTGGAAATTATTGATGAGATGTTTGATGATGAAAGAGAAGATAGTCAACTAACTGGCACAGTTAGTACAACACACACAGGTCACAAAGGTAAATAATTGCAAAAATAGTTCAGTAGTGAAGTATCTTCTGTTAAGCCACCAAAAAGAGATGCAGGTGATATCAAGAGAACTTTCACTAATATAAAAGCAAAGAATGATCCATTGAGAATGAAGGTATATGATCAGTATCTAAAAATGGCCCCACACAATCAGGAAAGATTGATGTCAGCATTTGACATTCAACAAGGCAAAATGATGATGAGCCATTTCAAATCCAAAGTACCAAAGCCCATGACAGCATCTGATTATATTAGGACCAATTTTGAGGTCCTGGAGAAATACATTCATCCCCTGGACTAGATAGAGTTGCATAAACAAACTGGGGAAATGGTATATTCTACTCTTACTGATAAGGCCATGTCAGCCCTTAGGCTACAAGATTCTTTAAATAATACAAGCACCCAGTTGCAAATTGAGAAGGCCTCTTCTCAGGCAAAAGATAACAGAATAATGTCTCTGGAAGACATAATCATCAGTTTGGGTCACAACCCCAAAGATATCAAAAGCATTGAGGCACTAATCAAAAAGAAAGATGATGATATTGCTGCACTGAGAAAGCAGCTGAAATTGCCAGCCTCAAGGCATCCCCAGAGTCAAGAAGTTTTGAAGGAAAATTCACAGGAAGAGATAATGGAGTTGCTCTTAAAAATGACTGAGCAACTGAGTGAAACAGAGAAAGAATTGGAACAAGCTTTACAAGAAAAGGAAGCTATCATGCAGGCATCCATCACAGAAGCTACTACAACTACAGGTACCACAACAACAGATCAACAAACAGAATCAGCATAGGTAAACACTTCTGGTTTAAGTTCTAATGAATTGGTAAAACAAATGGAAAGTTTAAAACTCAGAGTCACAGAACTTAAAACCACAAAATTGCAGTTAGAAAACTTGGAGCAGAAATATGATATGTCCAAAAGGACTGTTGCAGATAATACCAGGGAAATTAAAAGATTGGAAAAATTAGTTAAGGCTTTAGAAAAAGATCTTTCATTAGAAAAGCCTTTGAGAGAAATAAATGAAATTCTTTAGGATAATATAACTGAGTCAATAAAAAGTGTTTGGTCCTTTGTTCAAACAATCTTTGAACAAAATGACTTGATCAAAGTAGCCCAGGAAGAAATAGCCAAAACAAGAGATGAATTAAAGGGCAGACCTGAGCAAGCCAATCAACTTATAGAGTTTCTGAACACCCGGACTAAACAACAGCTTTCAGAATTAGGAATTGATGACAGGACAGGCACTATTTTAGAAATAAAAAGAGTTTTTACTAAAAGAACTCTTATGCAGAATTTGGAAAGGAAGTGCTCAGATATTCTAGAAGAAATCAATGCTTTTAAAGGGAAATTTCAGGTCCTATTAGACAATGGGTTACCCAGTCCTATGCTCGCAGAGGACAAGATAATGGACCTGGAAACCTATGTTACTAAAATAGACATACATGCTCATAACACAACTGTTATTTCTATCAGTTCGGCACAAGCAACATTGCCAACAGGAAGGAATCTCTACGACAGGGTGAAGAATTTGTTTCATCTTGAGCATGAAATAAAGTATTTGTTCCCTAGTCAACCCACTTTTTACAGGTACACAGAGGCCGATGAGACATTGAGAAAACTTAAAAGAACCATAATAGCAGAAGATCAATGGTGGGAAGACTTATTGGAAATTTTGTAAAATTTATCTTCAGGCAGAGAAATTTGTCTTTTACCATCATGCAAAGGATAAATAGTGAGCACAGATTAAAGAGTATCAGTTGAACATGTTAAAGAGTATCCGTAGAAACAAAGAGTATCAGATAAGCAAAGGAATTACTCAAAGAGACAGCATCGAGCTCTATTATAGCACCTGCCTCCAGCACATCCGCAAAATAAGGAAACAACACACCAACAGTTACATTTTATTCTATCTACGAGACCATCTGTCTCCTTTTTTTATTGTAACTTATTTATTAGTCACCCTAAATTAAGGGCTAGGTTAGTGTGAGATATTTTCAATCATTTTTTGTATAAATAAACCCTCAAAGAGAGTATTGAGGGTGGATTCTACGACTTTGCTGTGACATTGATGTTTTTGGAATAAAATTGCATTGGAGAAACTTCTTTGTGGCTTGCTGGATGATACTTTGAAGCTCAGTACTTTTTGTAGGATTCATGTGTTGGAATCTAGTTCAATAAGTCTTTCTATCCTATGTCTTAAGTTTATATCTGTTTATATTATCATTGTGTCCATTTATGAATAATTGACATAAAAGAATAAATCAGAATTTACTTGATTGTACTCTGATTTTAGTTTTTATTATTCTAAATGTTTTCCTCTAAATTGGTTATAAGCAACGAATTCTTAATTGCTCTTGCTTCGCTAATTTAAACATTTTGGTTACTATAGTAAAGAATTCTTCACTGCTCTTTATTTGTAATCATTTCATTTCTTTCTTTTGAACATGGTGAAAGATTCTTAACTTCCTTTCATCCCTTCAAACCCATTCCACTCCACTTTAAATTTTAAGGATTGTTCTCTATTTGGCTATCTTGCCCTTCAAAGCCATCTTGTGTGTAGAATAGAAATCCAGTAAAGCCATCCTTTGACTCCATAGCCCAGTGGACTGAAAATCTTCAACCCTGCCCTTAGTTGGTGGATTCCACCATTCAAACAAAATCAAAACTCTTGGACTTATAACTAGCCTAAAAATTTCTAAGAACAAAGATAAATTATAAAGAGAGAGCCCTCTCTGGATGCAGATTGGCTAGATTCTGCATCTGAAGGTTGGTTTGTGGTTACCTCGGGTATACTTTCCTTTTCCACAACTTCAAGGAAAACCTGAGTGATAACATAGTGGCGACTCCATTGGGGAACTGAATCATTTTTATTGTTAATATCGTTCACTTATAAGCTATAGACAGAGTCTGAAAAACAGCTAGGTAGCCTTTGAAATTGCTTTTGCTCTGCAATTGCAAAAGTAAATAAATGCTGTTTCAGTCTATCTCTGATTTAGCCTATACTCTGAAGTTTAGTTTCAAATGTTTAATCAGACTCTCTAGTTCAATAAATATTTGAGAAAATTTTAAATCAAAAATCATTATTTCTTGAAGTATTTGTAGAAGTTGTATTTATTTGTCAATTAAAACCAAAAATCCAAAAACACTTAGTCTAGGAAAACTGGCTTCAGAAAGAATTCGTCATACTAGGTCAAATCCTAACCCTAATCCACCACCAATATTTGAAAATCCAAATCTGATTCCTAGGATTATTAGAAGACAAGGAAGTCAAGAAAGTTCTGAAAGAGGAAGTCAAGAGAGTTCTGGAAGTTCCAGACCTCTTTCTAGATCACAGTCTTGCCCTGTCAAGATAATATATTTTGACGAAATCCCTTTTGATGAGCGTTTTGAAACATCCTTATTTGTAAATTTTTCTGAAACTGAATTATCCAGATTAGTTCTAGATCCATTGTTTTTTGAAGATTTGCAATTCAGATTTGTTTCATATCACCTTGACAGATAGTTACAAGACTCCATTCAATCTGAACAAACCTTTGAAGAAAGTTAAAACATCTCTGTAATTACCGAAGCTTCCCCAAGTTCAGTTATTTTTTCTCAAGCTCTTAAAATACCAGTCACCCCTTCTTCTCCTCCACCTAGACCACCCTCACCTGTCGTTCCATTACACCTTCCAATGGCCAATAGATATGCTCCGTTACAGTTGCCATCCAACCCTGCTGCCTTGCCTCAGGATTATCAAAGTAATATCACACCTTTTGATGGATCAGGTACTTATACAGCTCAACAACATACGAAAAGGATGACTAATTACTTTTAATTCTATGAAATTGACACTGATGATGTCCGAATGAGAATTTTTGTTCAGAGTCTTACTGGGGAAGTTAGGACATGGTTTAGAGCCCTTGCTCCAAACAGTATTGCTGATTTACCAGCTTTGTATAGGGCATTTTTGAATAGATGGGAGAAGAAGAAAGACCCTCTTCAGATCTTATCTGAATTTGAAAAATTAAGGAGAAGACCTAATGAAACAATGCAAGATTACATAATAAGATTCAACGAAGCATATAACGATGTTCCCCAGAACCTCAGACCCCCTCCTAACTCCGTATTGGTCAAATTTCCAGATGGTTTTGACTCCGACATAGCCTATTCTCTCAGGGAAAGAGCTCCCCAAACCCTAGAGGAAATGCAAAGCATAGTGGTGAGTGTAGAAGAAAATCTTATAGAAAAACGAGCCAGAGCTAGGGCGGAAAGAAGAATGCCTATTAATGAAGAACCTTCATCTTTTGAAAGAAAGCTGGATGCAATCATCAAAATTATGGAAAGATTAGGAGACAGAGTGGAGACAATCGAAAGAAAGTCTACTAGTGATAATCAAAATGTTGTGAGAAACCCAAACTTTAGAAGAAATCAGAACCAAAACATTGGGAAGAATGTCCCTGACCAAAATATCAGGCCACCTTTCCAAGAAAACTTTGTTGAAGGATCAACTTCTGAAGAACCTACTGAGGATGTCGAAATAAATAATTTGAATGAAAAAAAAAATGAACCAGAAGTTTTCCTATCTCAGGATGATCAGGAGAATCACATCCTTGAAACATTCCAAACTCATTCAGAAGAAACTTTGATTTCAAAGAAGGCTATGACACAGAAATTTATGAGGTTCATAAACAGTACAATTTGAGAAGCAGATGGATTGATGTGCCAGAGAATAGCAAACAGAAAACTGCAAAACAAAATGTCAAAGGTAAAGTTAACATCCCTCCTGTACAAAACATTCCCCCTGTACAAATTCTGTCTAGGACAACTCCTAACCCTTCAAATCCAATAATTGAAGATGTGTCTGACAACCAACCAAACAATAAACAACAATCTAATACTTTTCCTCCTGCAGGAAATGTAGAAGAAATAGTAGAAGTTAGTTCAGAAACACCTTCAAATCAAAATTTCACTCATGAAAAAGAGAAAAATGTTGAAGACCCAAAAAATAGAGAAAACCCAACTGTGCAAAACATTAAAGCTCAAACAGAAAAATCTTTCAATCTAGAGGCTGAAATAGGCAAACTAAAGATAGTTGTTCCTTTATCAGAATTGGATAAACATGATGTCTATAGAAGTCAAATCAACAAATCGCTAAACATTAACATTACTGGAATGGATGATTCGGTAAATATTCTTGATGATCAACCCAAACTCCTTTTTGGCCCCGAGGTAAATGGAAAACCAGAAAGTGGAGGAACTCCTCCATTTTATGTGAGCTTGAACGTTCATGATAAAATTCTCCACAATGCTATGCTTGATTCTGGAGCATCCCACAATTTGATGCCAAAAGCTGTGATGGAAAGATTAAATTTAGACATTACCAGACCGTATAAATATTTGTTTTCTTTTGATTCTAGTCAGGTAAGATGTTTAGGTTTGATTAAAGACTTGTGTGTTACTTTGGTACAATACCTTGTGAAGTCTGTTTTGATGGATATAGTAGTGGCTGATATTCCTCCTAAATATGATATGTTGTTGTCCAGATCCTGGGCTGCTAAACTTGGAGGATCTATTCAACTAGACATGTCATATGCCACTATTTCAGTATTTGGTCAACCTAAGAGATTATATAGAGAAACCTTGATGAAATACTTAGTCAGTAGTCATGAGAAGCCTAAAAACTTCCCTGTCTATTCAGTACATTCTGATATGGATTCTTTCATCCTTTATAATGCTGAAAAGGACCTTCCAACTGAACTAGAAGCACCTGAAAAGGACACTACAATTACATCCACTGTTCAGATTGAAGAAATTTCAGAAAACCAAGAAACACCAGATAACCAAGAACTACCAGAAAAATCTAAACAACTAGCTCCTGTTAAGAAACATGTTAAAATAGTTGATGAAGATTATGAGCATGAAATTCTGTGGCATTTATAATTTGATGGCTCAGTAAACAAGTTAGGAGCAGGAGCTGGAATTTGGTTACATAATGTTGAAAATGATCATGCTGAAGGTCATTCTTATAGATTGAATTTTAAATGCACTAACAACATGGCTGAGTACGAAGCCCTTTTGCTAGGCCTTAAACATGCCAAAAAGTTAGGAGCAATTAGGATATCAATCATAGGAGACTCTGAATTAATTATCCAACAGATTAATGGTGAATGTTCAACCAAAGATCCCAGATTGAAACAATACAGAGAAACAATTGTGGAAATTATCAACACTTTTCTACAAGCTCAACTTGCCAAAATTCCAAGGAAACAAATTTTGCATGCTCACAGTCTTGCAATGTTCGCTAGCACATGTAAATTGCCTTTTGGACCTAATCATCAGTTCACAGCTGAGATTAGACATAGACCTGCTATACCGGACAATCTAATGAATTGGCAAGTATTTGTAAATAATAATCAAATCAATAGTTTTTTGACATTAGAAAATGAGTTTTCTAACAGTAATATAGATGAGGACATAACAATCAATGAATCTGATCAAGAAAAAGAACAAAAAACAGATATTTCTAAAGAAACTGCAATTCACATGCTTCACCCAACCACATTCATAGAAAAAGATATGCAGGATTTGATACAAATGGAATTTGATGATATCATAGAAGATGAAACTGAAATCATTAATCTGAAAGATAATCATTTACCCAAGGGATTAACTCCGTTGGAGGATCTTTTTGACTCAAATTATATTCCATTTAGACCCAAAATGGAGCCTATCAAGGCTGATATTGAAGAATGCAATTTAGGAACCCCAGAAGATCCTAAAATGGTTAAATTATCCAAATCTCTACCAGAAGATCAAAAGGTTAAATATGTTGAAATCTTAAAGGAATTCCAGGACGTTTTTGCCTGGAGTTATGAAGATCTTAAAGCATATGATACATCCATAATTCAACACACTATAGATTTGAAACCAGATCAGAAACCTTTTAAACAAAAACTTAGAAGGATCAATCCTGTTTTACTACCTTCAATTGAAAAAGAAATTAAAAGGATGTTTGAAGTAGGGATTATAGCTCCTATCAGGTTCTCTGAATGGGTTTCTAATCTAGTACCAACAAGAAAGAAAACTGGAGAAATTAGACTGTGTGTCGATTTGAGAAATTTGAATAAAGTTTATTTAAAAGATAACTATCCTTTATCTAAAATGGACCATATTCTACAGAGGGTAGTGGGATCTTCAAGAATATCTCTTCTGGATGGATTTTCAGGGTATAACCAGATTCTGGTTCATCCCGATGATCAAGATAAAACAACATTTACAACACCATGGGGTACTTTTAAATATGTCAAGATGCCATTTGGACTCAAGAATGCAGGAGCTACATTTCAAAGAGCAATGGACATTGTTTTTTCTAAAGAAATACATGATTTTCTGGTAATTTATCTAGATGATTTAACAGTTTTTTCCAAAATAGATCAGCAACATTTAGATCATATAAGGCAAGTGTTTATAAAGTGCAGAAAATATGGTATTTCCTTAAATCCTAAAAAGTCATTGTTTGGTTTGGAAGAAGGAAAGCTCTTAAGTCACATTATTTCTAAAGATGGCATTCGAATTGACCCTGAAAGAATACAAGCAATTTTGCAGATACCTCATCCCAGAAATATAAAAGAACTTCAAGCTTTCATAGGAAAGATTAATTTCTTGAGAAGATTTATTTCCAGTTTATCTGAATTACTTAGATTGCTTACTAACATGCTTAAAAAAGATTCAAGCATTGACTGGACTATAGAAGCCAAGCAATCATTTGAAGAAATAAAAATGGCTTTAACAAGAACACCAGTTCTTACTAGTCCGAAGTTTGATAGAGATTTCATTATTTTTTCATTTTCTTCTGAACATACAATTGCAGCTATTTTACTACAAAAAGATGATCGGGGATGTGAAAAACCAATTGCGTTTTTTAGTAAAGGACTTAGGGATGCATCTTTGAAATACAATATCATGGAGAAACAGGCTTTTGCATTGGTAAAAGCAATTAAAGATTTCAGAGTTTACATATTATATTCTCATGTGATAGCTTATGTGCCTAATGCTGTAGTTAAAGACATCTTGACTCAAGATGGCATTGAAGGCAAAAGAGGTAAGTGGATAGCTACCATTTTAGAACATGATATTGAAATGAAACCAACAAAACTCATAAAAGGTCAAGGTTTAGCTCAACTTATGACTGAAACTAATTGCCAAGCCTTAGACATCAATGAACTGGATGACGAACAGGAGATGGCGACTCCACAGATCAGTCAAGCTTTCTTAGATTCTCCCTGGTACACTGATATCATTCATGTTTTATTAAACCTGCAAGCTCCTCCAGGGTTGTCCAGAACAAAACAAAGATTTTTGAAAATGACATCTTTAAAATATTGTATTTTAGATGGCACTCTATTTTGGAAAAATCATGAAGGAATTTTATTAAATTGTCTATTGAAAGATGAAGCTGACAAGGCACTTAATGAATTTCATGCAGGGGATTGTGGTGGACATCTCTACTGGAAGTCAACTGCAGACAAAATCTTAAGGGCTGGTTTTTACTGGCCAACCTTGTTTTCAGATGTTAAGAAATTTGTAACAACTTGTCATAAGTGTCAGATCTTTGAGGGTAAAAGAAATTTGTTACCTTTACCATTAAGACCAATTTCCATAGAAAGACCCTTTCAACAATGGGGATTAGATTTTATTGGAGAAATTCATCCCTCTTCTTCTAGGCAACATAGATGGATTCTAACTTCCACAGATTACTTTACCAAATGGATTGAAGCTATCCCATGTAGACAGGCCAATGATTCTGTAATTATATGGTTTTTAGAAACCAATATACTTTCAAGATTTGGCTGTCCAGAAAAAATTATCACAGATAATGCTGCTGCATTTAAGTCAAAGAAAACGATTAGTTTCTGCAATAAATATCATATTACTTTAGGCCATTCAATAGCCTATTACCCTCAGGGTAATGGACTAGCAGAATCCTCCAATAAAAGCCTCATTAATATCATCAAAAAGTTATTGGAAGAAAATAAAAAGAATTGGCATAAGAAACTTACCAATGCATTGTGGGCAGACAGACTTACAACTAAGAAATCAATTGGGATTAGTCCATATGAATTAGTTTATGGCATTGAAACAAGATTCCCATCATCTTTAGGAATTCTTGTTATGAAGTTACTTCAGGAGGCTCAAGTGGAACCAAATGACATCCAGAGAAGAATTAACCAAACAATTCACTTGCAGTAAACCAAAGAAGAAGTATATCAACGATCTCAAGTCTTGCAGGAAAAGTTAAAGAAAATGTTTGATAGAAGAACTAAAGCAGAAGATTTCCAATTAGGAGACAAAGTCCTAAGATGGGATTCCAGAAGGGAAGAAAAAGGGAAACATGGGAAATTTGATTTCTTATGGAAAGGGCCTTACATCATTTATGCCTTACAGGGGAACAACACATACTTTTTAAAGAACTTGGACAATTCAGAAGATGAGGAAGGACCAGTCAATGGTCGAATGTTGAAGCACTATTTTGATCCTATTTACTAGGATATTCTGATTTTTTCTAACTTGTACATAATATATCCTTTTCTAATGCAGTTTTGATTGGATGGTGACTTCTTGGAGTTGAAGCCCGAAGCGAAGGCCCTAAGCTTCAAAAGTTCCACTATCATATGTACAATAAAGCTACCAGAAGAAGAAGATTACATGTTCAGACTGAAGACATTTTTTAGGCATCTGACCTGATGTTCTTGACTTTTCACAAGGAAAAGCCATCCCCAAGTGGAGCCAGTGTTAGACTCCTATACCAATATGTGTCATTTTTCATGATTGTCTTGAATGAACTCTATAATATGTTCAAACCTTTTTCTTGAGTAAAGGTGTTCCATATTCTTAAAAAACCAAAAAATCAAAAAATTTAAAAAATGTAAAGAGGGTATACCCTAAAAGAAAAATCAAAGGGTAAGAAAAATAAAATGGTCAAAAAAGTGAAAGAAATGAACCCCAAGAAAAATAGACCAAGGAAAGTGTGCAAATCCAAATGCCACTACTATCTCATTTTTTGTAAATAAGTAATTGTGTGCAGCTGGTCAAACTTTTGCCACAATTTATGAAGAGTCAAACTGTTTAAACTTGACTCATTCATTTTTCGATTTCATGTTGTAGAATAGAGAATAAATATCTGACCAAACAGTTTAATCTTGGCAGATAAGTAGATAGGTAGAGTTAATAAAAGGTGCTCAACAGCTTAATCTGAGCCCTTGGATGTAATAAGGGTAAAATTAGATAGATTTTCCATGTAAAAAGAAAAAAGGTTGATAAGGGTTTGCAAGTCCAAATGCACCCTAATAAAGAAGAGAAAATGGTAGTGTCAAGTAGATAGGGTAGGTAGATGGTGTTGCAAAGTTTTATGTGATGAATGATGGTGCTAAATATGTTTAATCTTTACCTTCATCACAAGTACTGAAGCAGAAAATGCATTGGAAAATTCACAGAAAGCAAAGTCAAAATCATTAACTTCCCACATCACTTTCTCCCTAAGATTTTTACTAATTTCCCCAAAGTGCTAAGGTATTTGGAGATCAAAGGGGCTCAAGGCATTTCCTTGACTTTTGGAGGGACCGGACCCTCGGCCTAATGATCAAAAAGACCTACGTACTTGAAATTATTTATCATTATGATCATTCACCTTTAATCTTTTCCTAAGTAAAATCCAATTTTACTTAGGAAAATCATGCCATATTTCATAAAATCCCCTCAAAATCACTTGTTATTCTATGTTTAAGTGTTGAAATTGAGATGATGTAATTTACTTCAAAAAAATCTTCACTTTCCTAGATTTGTAAAGTATTTTGAGTTTTCCTTTTCCCTTTGTCATATTAACCTCTGATTTATTTATTAAATCCCTAATAAAAAGACCTTATCCTATAGTACTTAACTCCTTTTATCTAATATCCCAAAAACTCATCTATTATGATTTTAACCAAAGTATTTATTTCCCCATGCATTCATAACAAACCCACATTATGTGCCCTTTGGTTAAAATATATCATTATATAATATTCCCACCCCTATGATAAGTTAAACACATTGGTTGATTTATCATATAATAAAAACATATATGAAAAACTTTGAAACATATATTTTATATGTTTAAATAAAATAAATCCCGAGTTTAATTAAAACTAAACTTCGGAAATAATCCCATTTTCCCCCATACCTGACGCCCTAACTCGAGTTAAAAATCCTGCTATATATTCCATTCCCCAACCCTAATTCGAGTTAAAAAACCAAAGTTCTGTTACGACCCCGACCCTTTATAACCATGGGATTAATTAATCACTCAGATTAATTAATAACCAACCTTTCCTCCAATCGAAAGCCGCCCGGGATAAATAATGAAATGTTAATTATTTTAAATATCCATCGGGCCCGCAAATTAAAACCCCGCCAACCTCACATCCCTTCAACTGTTGGATCACCCCTCCAAAAATCAACGGTCCACGATCGTTCCGCTGGCCGTCTTACATCCGGAAGTTAACGCGCGGGGGCACGGTGGTTTTGGAATAGTCCACCGGCCACATGTTGACTTCTAAATGGAATCGTTGCTTCCCCGTTTAAAACCTCCATTGCCCATAAGTGGTGCGGAAATTACCGCTTACCGCTCGACCCCTGCCACAAGTCATCCCGTACCTCGATGATGTCATTCCTCGATAAAATAAAAATCCCTTTGACTTTGTAAATAAAGCAAATTTTGTGTTTTTTCTGTCATTTTCTTTGCTGAAAGCGACTGCGCCTTCCACTACGAAATTCAAAATTTCACTGAAAATTACTGTTCTATCCAATTTCGCTCGAGAATTCCGCCGGACCAGTGTTCAAGCATCTTCTTGCCACCACTTGATACCCGTTAAATCCCAGTTTGCCTCCGAAAACAGGTATTTATTCTATTGCGCTCCGAACTTTAAAAGAAACAATGTGTTCCTTATTTTTCCACTGGATCAGTGTTAAACTCTTATCGCTAAGATCATTCCCTGATTTTAAAACTGTGAATTGTTCCCCTAAACCTGCAACTGTGCCAATTTCCCTCATTAAAACTAAAATCATGTCATTTCTCTGAAGAAAACTTAGAAACTTCCATTTTGAATACACAAGAACCAAAATGGAAGCTTCGACAGCCCTGAATGTAACCCCATTGAATGCCCTCACAGAGAGTTAGAATATTTACCATTAGTAGATAAAGACTTTCAAATTAAAGATTTGGTTTTCGATGAAAGTCCCCTTCGAAGCTATTGTCGCTGCAGAGACGATTATTCGAAGGGTCTGGATGTCATTGGATTGTGGGAATCCAATTTCCCGAGATATCTTATCCCCTCAGTCTATATTTTCCCATAAATTACCCACTACTGTCACTCTAACTATGATTCAACTCAAAGGGCAGTGTTGTCTCCTAATCAGAGTATCCTTTTCCCTATCACTCCTCAAGCTATCAATCAAATGCTCCATTTTGAACCTGATCGAGATCTTACTCCTTTTTCCATGGAAGAACTACTTGAAAAGTCCACCCAACTGTCCTCAGAAAAATTGAAATGCATTTGCCAAACTTTTATGTTTCCTGAACATCAACCTAAGGGTCCTCATCCATATGGTTTTTCTTACTTTAATAATTTAGGCAGACTCCTCCTGAATATGATATCCTTTGTCATGGGTTTCAATAGAAGTGAATATGTTGATGAAATAATCTTGGTCTTGCTGTCTATATTTACTCCTGGGCAACCTCCTGCAGTAAAATATGACTTTGCTTCTTTCATTGCCAATAAAATCCATGACCAGTTCATGAAGCTAGATAATGAGAAAGTGTTTAAATATTCCTCAGTCATTTACCATCTCATCATCTATTATCAATCAGAAAAGTTTCCTTTTCCTGTTAAAAAGCTTGATGCAAAGGGAAACCGTAGATCAGTTATATTCTGGTCTGCCATAATTCACTCTTCCTATAATTCTCCCTATTCCTATGCTGCGTTCATCGATTTTTTTGTATACCCTGCAACTACCTTGTTAACTGGAATTCCCCCTCCAAGGCTCAGTAATGAGATTAAGAAAAATTTGCAGCTTTCTAGGACATATAAAGTTGGGGACTGGTATTTATACCAAAATCATTCAGTCATCAGAATATATGGATGTGAATTGAATCCATTCAAGTTGTCAAAATATGTTCCCATGAGACTTTTTGCCCTGGAATATTTCAGGAAAATGAATAATTCTGATATGATTCATTTTTGTAGTGTGAAAAAGAAATCCCAACTCAGGATCAAAACTCAATTAGGTCCCTTAATATGCAACTCTAGGGATGCTGAGCGAGAAGCAGAAGATATACTACAAAGCCATTGCAAGTTCCAAAGAAGTTTCCGTTGGGTTCCTTATGATCCATTTAGTTTTATCTGTGATAAAAGAATGAAGAACAAATCATCCCAATACTTTCACAACAGGATTCCTGAAATAGAACAATATGCTAATCAAGATGAATGGGTGGAAGGAACACTAGTTGAGGAAGATAGTGAAGAAGACAAAATGAAAAAAATTATGAAAGACCTTGAGAAAAACTTTGACTTAGAATCTTTTGGGCAAGTGCAGGTACAACATATTGGCACTTCTTCAGCAGGAAATCTCCAAAAGGGATTACAGGAAATCAGTTCACCAATTGCAGTTGAATCTAAAGGAAAAGGCAAAGAACCTGAGGTACAGGTCATTGAAACTTTCATTATGTCAGAAAAGCCGCAAACCTCTAAAGCACCGGATCAAACACAGGTTTCCCCTGTTCAAGTTAATCATCCAGAAGTTTCAGAATTATAGACTCCATCTAATACGGAAATAGGCAAGAAAAGGCAGGTTCCAGATCCTACTCCTCCCAGAGAATCCTCAGAGCTACATCAAGCCAAAAATTAGAAACCCGATCCACTTCCAGAAGTGGAAATTATTGATGAGATGTTTGATGATGAAAGAGAAGATAGTCAACTAACTGGCACAGTTAGTACAACACACATAGGTCACAAAGGTAAAGAATTGCAAAAACAGTTGAGTACTGAAGTATCTTCTGTTAAGCCACCAAAAATAGATGCAGGTGATATCAAGAGAACTTTCATTAATATAAAAGCAAAGAATGATCCATTGAGAATGAAGGTATATGATCAGTATCTAAAAATGGCCCCACATAACCAGGAAAGGTTAATGTCAGCATTTGACATTCAACAAGGCAAAATGATGATGAGCCATTTCAAATCCAAGGTGCCCAAACCCATGACAGCAACTGATTATATTAGGACCAATTTTGAGGTCCTGGCAAAAGATATTCATCCCCTGGACCAGATAGAGTTGCATAAAAAAACTGGGGAAATGGTATATTCCACTCTTACTAATAAGGCCATGTCAGCCCTTAGGCTACAAGATTCTTTAAATAATATAAGCACCCAGTTGCAAATTGAGAAGGCCTCTTCTTAGGCAAAAGATAACAGAATAAAGTCTTTGGAAGATATAATCATCAGTTTGGGTCACAATCCCAAAGATATCAAAAGCATTGAGGCACTAATTAAAAACAAAGATGATGATATAGCTGCACTGAGAAAGCAGCTGAAATTTCCAGCCTCAAGGCATCCCCAGACCCAAGAAGTTTTGAAGGAAAATTCACAGGAAGAGATAATGGAGTTGCTCTTAAAAATGACTGAGCAACTGAGTGAAACAGAGAAAGAATTGGAACAAGATTTACAGGAAAAGGAAGCTATCATGTAGGCATCCATCACAGAAGCTACTACAACTACAGGTACCACAACAACAGATCAACAAACAGAATCAGCATAGGTAGACACTTCTGGTTTAAGTTCTGATGAATTGGTAAAACAAATGGAAAGTTTAAAACTCAGGGTCACAGAACTTAAAACCACAAAATTGCAGTTAGAAAACTTGGAGTAGAAATATGATATGTCCAAAAGGACTGTTGCAGATAATACCAGGGAAATTAAAAGATTGGAAAAATTGGTTAAGGCTTTAGAAAAATATCTTTCGTTAGAAAAGCCTTTGAGAGAAATAAATGAAATTCTTTGGGATAATATAATTGAGTCAATAAAAATTATTTGGTCCTTTGTTCAAACAATCTTTGAACAAAATGACTTGATCAAAGTAGCTCAGGAAGAAATAGCCAAAACAAGTGATGAATTAAAGGGCAGACCTGAGCAAGCCAATCAACTTATACAGTTTCTGAACACCCGGACTAAGCAACAGCTTTCAGAATTAGGAATTGATGACAGGACAGGCACTATTTTAGAAATAAAAAGAGTTTTTACTAAAAGAACTCTTATGCAGAATTTGGAAAGGAAGTGCTCAGATATTCTAGAAGAAATCAATGCTTTTAAAGGGAAATTTCAGGTTCTATTAGACAATGGGTTATCCAGTCCTATGCTCGCAGAGGACAAGATAATGGACCTGGAAACCTATGTTACTAAAATAGACATACATGCTCATTAACACAACTATTTCTATCGTTAGATGCAAGCAACATTGCCAACGGAAGGAATCTCTGACGGGGGTGAAGAATTTGTTTCATCTTGAGCATGAAATAAAGTATTTGTTCCCTAGTCAGCCCACTTTTTACAGGTACACAGAGGCCGATGAGACATGGAGAAAACTTAAAATAACCATAATAGCAGAAGATCAATGGTGGGAATACTTATTGGAAATTTTGTAAAATTTATCTTCAGGCATAGAAATTTGTCTTTTACCATCATATGAAGGATAAATAGTGAGCACAGGTTAAAGAGTATCAGTTGAACAGGTTAAAGAGTATCCGTAGAAACAAAGAGTATCAGACAAGCAAATGAATTACTCAAAGGGACAGCATCGAGCCCTATTATAGCACCTGCCTCCAGCACATCCGAAAAATGAGGAAACAGCACACCAGCAGTTACATTTTATTCTATCTACGAGACCATCTGTCTCCTTTTTTTATTGTAACTTATTTATTAGTCACCCTAAATTAAGGGCTAGGTTAGTGTGAGATATTTTCAATCATTTTTTGTATAAATAAACCCTCAAAGAGAGTATTGAGGGTGGATTCTACTACTTCGCTGTGACATTGATGTTTTTGGAATAAAATCGTTTTGGAGAAATTTATTTGTGGCTTGCTGGATGACAATTTGAAGCTCAGGACTTTTTGCAGGATTCATGTGTCGGACTGCAGTTCAATAAGTCTTTCTATCTTATGTCTTAAGTTTTATATCTGTTTATATTATCATTGTGTCCATTTCTGAATAATTGACATAAAAGAATAACTCAGAATTTACTTAATTGTACTCTGAGTTCAGTTGTGATTATTCTAAAATGTTTTCTTCTAGATTGGTTATAAGCAACGAATTCTTAAATGCTCTTGCTTCGCTAATTTAAGCATATTGATTACTATAGTAAAGAATTCTTCACTGCTCTTTATTTGTAATCATTTCATTTCTTTCTTTTGAACATGTTGAAAGATTCTTAACTGTCTTTCATCCCTTCAAACCCATTCCATCCACTTTAAATTCTAAAAATTGTTCTCTGTTTGGCTATCTTGCCCTGCAAAGCCATCTTGTGTGTAGAATAGAAATCCAGTAAAACCATCCTTTGACTCCATAGCCCAATGGACTGAAAATATTCAACCTTGCCCTTAGTTGGCGGATTCCACCATTCAAACAAAATCAAAACTCTTGGACTTATAACTAGCCTAAAACTTTCTAAGAACAAAGATAAATTATAAAGAGAGAGCCCTCTCTGGATGAAGATTGGCTAGATTCTGCATCTGAAGGTTGGTTTGTGGTTACCTCGGGTATACTTTCATTTTCCACAACTTCAAGGAAAACCTGAGTGATAACACCGAGGAGGATTGTAATATTCCAAAATTTTCAAATGATATTTGGAATATTAGAGTTCTTAATAAACTTAATTATTTAAGTAAATAAATGGGTGGAGGGACCCATAATCCTCAAAAGATTAATAAAATCCACTTTTTATGTG
>CM076582.1:470105675-470163368 GCA_034641835.2 Pinus albicaulis | reverse complement strand
AGAGGAAGAATATTTCTCAGACTAAAAAAAGGATTGATTTGTGTGGAGATGGTCCTATTTGATTATTTTCATTAGATGCATCGATTTTAGTGTAGATATTTATTTCTAATGATATTTGATTACTTGCACTAGATGCATTGATTTCAGTGTAGGTGGTGATTTCTAATACTATTTGATTGCTTGCACTGGATGTGTTGATTTCAATTTAGACGTCGATTTATAATTATATTTGATTGCTTGCACTAGATGCATTGATTTCAATGTAGATTATCTCTAATCCTATTTGATTGTTTGCACTAAATGCATTGATTTCAGTGTAGATGGAGATTTCTAATCCTATTTGATTGCTTTGAGTAAATGCATTGATTTCAGTGTAGATGTTGGTTTCTAATCTTATTTGATTGCTTGCATTAGGTGCATTGATTTCAATGTAGAAGTTATTTTCTAATCTTATTTGATTGATTGCATTAAATGCATTGATTTCAATGTATATTTTGATTTATGATTTGATGTAATTGGATATATGACGGTACATTAATTTTAAAATGATTGGATTAACAGTATGCATTGATTTTAGTGTAAGCACAAAAGTTATTGACAATGTACATTGATTTTTGTGTTATAGTAATTTAACCTATTAATATTCGATAGCAAGAGAGACAAGGTATCATGTTAAATACAACAGCTCGAGCTAAATATTTAAATGGTTTACTATTTAAATTTTCTTTTTCATATAATCGATATGAAAAGATAACAAAACTAAAAAGGGTGGAAATAAGAATAGTAAAAGAAAATAGTTTGAGATTGATCACAATGAAGACTATTTGTAACATTAGTACATTCTTATTATTCACATTTTCTATCTTTCAACACTATTATTCTCACTTTGCATTCAAAAAAAATATTTCATCATTTTTCATCATTATAGTTATTAACAATATTTATCATCTCAACGAAAATTTAAAATTAAAATGACCAAGTTAATCTCAGAAATATTTAGCATATTTAAAATGATTATATTAATATTTGATATATTTACATATTATTGATAAAATTAATCATATCTTCTATAGATTTTCCTTGACAGCACACCACTGAAACCAGCCTAGATCCATCTTATCTCTGGATCTATCAAGTGCCAAGAGGGATCAAATCTCTCGAGGTGCAAACCTTTCCTCAAGTTTTGCACTCAAAAAAGAGGTTTGTACGTCAAGATATTTTGATCCCTCTGGGCGCTTGATAGATCCAGAGTTAAGATGGATCTAGGGTGGTAAATACAATAATTCGAAATCCCAAAGATATTATGTATGAGTGAAAATATAGCCCCTATGAATGATTAATTAATTATTTTTTTGATGATATAATATTTTTTAAATAAATAATATTATATAAGAAAAAAGTTATGATAAATTTTATTTTTTTAAATAAATAAAAAAAATATTTATCTATATATAATTTATTATTAAATTAGTGTTTTTTTATATAATATTATTGCATCAAGAATATAGAAGAGTTTTTGTAATGTATTATTGTGTAAACATTTTAACTTGGTTAATATAAAATAATAATAAAATAATCCTATGTTAAAATAAAATAAATTTCAAATTAATATGATAAAAATAAAAATTATAGGTTATTATTATTATTTTTACTATTTTTTGTTGGATGGTTAAGGTGAACTTGATTTGACTGCTATTGGTTGTTTTTGAGCTCCAAGTTTATGAGATTCATGGTATCGACCCATGGTATTCATGTGGAATATGGGCCTATTTAAAGGGGTAATTATACCAACCAAGATCCATCTTAAATCTGGATCTACCAAGCATTGAGAAGGATCAAATCACTTGAGATGAAAACTTTTTTACAGTGAAAAGATATTTGAGATCCATATTGAATTTGGCTCTAACAAGCATCGAGAGGGATCAAATTGCTTGAGATGCAAACTTTTTTTTACTATAAAAAGAGATTTAATCCCTCTCGGCACTTAGTAGACCCAGATTTAAGATGGATCTAGGCTGGTATATATCGATATATTCATATAATGTCAATGTTATCAATATTTTTTATGTCACTTGTGGCAATTAAATCTAGGCGGGGAGGATTCCATTTCTTCCTCCCAACCACCTAGGATAACCCCAATTGACTTTATTATAAAATTGGTTATTGCTATTTATTTAAATAATTTTTAATTTGGAAATATACAATTTATTATTAATATTAAAAATATATTACATTTTTCATTGAAGATATATTTTGTTTGAATTTAAGCTTATGTGATCCATATCATGAAAAGCAAGAAAACTTTCATAAAGATCACATCATTAGAGCGTTTCAAACCATCCAGTGTGGATGGTTCACCATTAGGGCAAGATGAAAAACCAAATATTGGCATCAAGTTAAATAGATGAAGATTATATCATGAAAAGCAAGAAAACTTTCGGTGATGATCACATCATCAAAGTTTCGTTGACGTGTTTCGAACTCGTCAGGACAAGATGAAGGACCAAAAAAATTTAGCCATTATAATATAACAGTTAGATTTAACTAAATAAATATTATTTATTAATAAATAATATTTTAATATAAGAAAATAATAGTTAGAATATAGTTGTTAATAATAAATTAAAGAAAATAATTTATCAAAAGGAAATTTTTAATGAAACTAAAATAAAAAATAATATTTAGGTTAAGCCTAAATAATCAAAACAACAGTTAATAAAATAAAAATAATATTTTATGTTTTCATTAAAATAATAGTAAAATGCAATATCTTACTTTTTTCATTATAATAATATTAAAAATTTCCCCGGATGTGGGTGTTTAATTCGAAAGGGGATGTGGTGGCTCCTAAGGGTGCCACATGGCCTAGCCACATGGCCACGCATGGTTCCCGTCCTACAGCTATTAATTCCTCCAGCTGCTCGCCTCACGCCATCACTGGTGTCTTTGCCTCCAGCTTTAATGCCTGTCCGGTCCACAAGCTTGCGCGCTACTTCATGGCGCCCCTCACCTCTATGTTTTCATTCGCCTCCTGCAGCCTCAGCCTCTCGGCTCTCTTTGCCTTTTGCTCCACTGCGACCTTCAAGATCTGCTTGCCTTTCCGCCTTTGGCCTCTACCTCTCCCCTTGCTCACGCTCCCTCCTGCTCAGGTATGCAACAGAGGCATAAGATGAGATGTCGTTGGGGCCGTGGCAGAGGCCAATCCTCTCTCTCGCACATCTCCATCCATGAGGATAGTCATCCCCCTCCTGAGGATAATTCGGCCTCGTACCAATTTCAGTATGACTGCACCTTGGACCGCCCTATGGTCATCGCCACCCTCACTGTTCGCTTTCAGGAAGTGCCATCCAGCTCTGTTGGCTCTAGTTCAAGGAAGCATCTCCGGAAATCTACCATTTCCCCTTCTCCCCCTCAGGACTCTCGGAAGTCTGAGGCATTACCAGTCAAATCTGGAGCACAATCTTCCAGCAGTGATGGTAGTGGCCACAGCAGTCCAGAGCGTTCAGTAGATGACAAGGGGGAAGGCAGCGGCAGCCCTGTGCGTTCCGCCACTACGCCTAAGCCCAAAATGCAGCAGTCGAAGAAAGATGAGGATATGTCGGATGATTACAGGTGTCTCATCATCGAAGAGCCTCCACCTCAGCCTCATGACAAGTAGCATGCCATGCAGCCTCAGAATCGAGAGGTTACCTCTCCCTGTGTTGTTTCATCTTTCAGATGTCAAGTTTTTTCTGAACTATACGATAATCTCTTGGTCTTTTGTTGTTAATGTTGGTTTCCCTATCCAGGGCAGCAATTTTTGAACCGGTTTCCCCATCTGGGGTAGTCACATTTTTGTTTTTCTAAACTCTACTCCCTCTAGAATTGGCTAGCATAGCAACTCCAGAGGAAAGCTTCGAAATTTATATTATGTGCAATATAATATAATAGTCTTATTTAGAAAAATAAAATAAAAATAAATAAAAATAAAAATAAAAATTTATTACATTTTTCATTTGATAAGTTTTTTAATGTAGATTAAATGTCTTTCGTATTAATCACAACATTAGGATTAGGTCAACATTTCGAACCAACTAATGTGGCTCATCCTGAGGATGAACCACATTATTTGGTTCGAAACGTCAAACTAATCCTAATGTTGTGATTAATCCGAAAGACGTTTCATCTACATTAAGTTGAACCACATTAGTTGGTTCAAAACGTTGACCTAATCCTAATGTTGTGACTAATCCGAAAGACATTTCATCTACATTATGAATCACAAAAGTCTTAGATTTAACAAGTTTTTTAATCTTGCATTTAATATAATATCTTATTATGTTTTTTTTAAGACTTATTATAAGGGATGGACATGACATTTGTGGGAGTTTAATCTAGGTGGAGAGGATAACAAATCCTGAGGATGAACCACATTAGTTGGTTCAAAACGTCGAACTAATCCTAATGTTGTGATTAATCCGAAAGACGCTTCATCTACATTAAGTTGAACCACATTAGTTGGTTCGAAACGTTGACCTAATCCTAATGTTGTGATTAATCCGAAAGACATTTCATCTACATTATGGATCACAAAAGTCTTAGATCTAACAAGTTTTTTAATCTTGCATTTAATATAATATCTTATTATGTTTTTTTAAGACTTATTATAAGGGATGGACATGACATTTGTGGGAGTTTAATCTAGGTTGAGAAGATAACAAATCATCTTACCAAAAACTCAAACTATGAACCATTGATTTCTTATTACATTATTATTAATTGTGTGGGGTTTAGTCCCCATACATTCAAATTTCATGGGGGGTTAGAGTGAAATCCAATTGTGGAGTTAGATCTCACACAATCGTAATGACAATATCTTTTATTTTTAAACAAAATGAGTATTTTGTATTTATATGTAAGTTTGTGTTTGGCTCGGAGAAAATACCTCAAGTAGTACATAGGTATATCTTAAAAAAAAATCTTGAATCCTCTTATCCAACAAAACTACAAATTTCTCTACAGGGACTCCAAACTAGACAACAAAAAGTAGGTTTTTTTAGGTATATACCTTACAAAATCAACCCACCAAAAAAAAACTACATGTCATACTATAAATAATTTATAATGCAATCCTCCGTAATTGTCCAATGTCAGTCCATTTAGCTATAATAAATAGGAGCCTAATTCGACAATTGATTTTTAAATCTCTCAATCTTAATTTACACCCTTGATTAGCACATAAATCCTCATATCTATTGAGATCACACAGAACATGAAAATATGTTATTGAAGAGAACCATTTCACCGCTTTTCTTATTATTTTTAAGACTTTCTAATGTTTTGTCCCTCGAAGAGGATTTCTTCACCAAATGTTGAATAAGAAGGAGGGAGTCTCCGAAAATAGAGAGAAAAGCTACATGATTTTCTTTGGCTAATTGAATCCTCTGGTAGAGGGCAAAAGATTTAGCTTGGTTATTTGTCATGCATCCTAAGCCCCATGAATACTCTGTGACTTTAACTTCTTTAGAGCCGTGAAGTGCCTGTCCCCTTCTTACCACCTCTTAATGACAATATCTAACTATTTAGCAAATATGTTATTCTTTTATCCAACATGTAAACTAACCCCAACTTAAAAACCACTTAATTATATATGAAAAGAATTAAACCTCTTTCATTCAAAATATAAATCTATTACATTATATTAATTTTCTAAAATAAATATCAATATAAGAAAGAATTAATATTTCATTTATTCAAAATATAAAATTATTTATTATTATTATTATTTTAAAAGTTGATAAAATAAATTTTAGATTCATTGCATAATATTATTTATTTATTTTTGTTAAATGTTTTAAATTTATATTCTTAATATTTTATATAATTAAATTAATTTTACGTTATAAATTTTATTTTATTTATTTTATTTTGTTTGTTAAGTTGTGTGAGTCCTGAGATGACAACAACTTTAATTTTTAGTTTCAGAAATTGTAACCCATTAACATCTAAATCGTCAAAATTACTAAAGAATCACACCAAGCATAGGCCACAACAACCCTTAACATGGCTAGATTTGTGCCTATAAAATTTTAAACTAATAACCTTCACATCACTAAATACCTTAAAAATATACTTTGTAAAACATTTTTCCTAATATTTTATTAAATTAATTTAATTTAAATATTTATTGAAATTTCTATGATTTGAAAAACAAATATTGAGCTTTTTATTTTCCTTTTTACTCCATTATAGTGGTAATTTTAATGCCAATATGTTGACCTGATTAAAACATTAAAAAAAATGTAAAAAAAATAAACAAATTTTAATATTTTTCTTTTTAAATTATTTATTTTTATATATTTCCAGAAAAATTAAAATGATGGCATTGGTGCATCTTTCTCATAATACCAGGGTGGCCTTCCAAGAATCATGAATATCTTATCCTCAATCATGTTTGTTTTTCATTTAATGGGCATCATGTTATTAGAACTCTATATCGGTTCGATTCAACACATAGAGCACAACTTTGTTAACGCTCTCGCACTTTCCCTTAACTCTTCACGAAAACCCCACATTCCACGCTCTATATTTTATTTTTTCTCTCTTAGCACCATTCTTTTCCAACACCTCATGTGTATGATCGGGGGCTGGAACTAAGGCTTAACTAAAAGGTGTTAAGGCCTTTTCATACACTCTATTTCATACATATTTGATTTGAATTTCTTTCATCGATGACATCTTCTTATGCTAACCAAATATCAAATTCACAAACAAGTTTCACATCGAAATACTTGTATAGGTGAGTGTTGGACACGATTGTAGACATATTGAATGATATGCAAATGCTCATCCCAAAACTATCCAAACAAATGGATTCATCATCAAGAAAAAATAGCATAACATGCCAAAGAAAACACACTTGTTGCAAATAAGTGATTTTACATGAATTCACTTTACAAAGTACCCAAATGGGAATATACAACAAGTATTTACAATTTTACAAAGCAAGCAAATTGTATAAAATAGTATACCCGTTCTTTGCCTATCTAGGCTTACGGGTTCTCTTTATGCACCCGCTCTGCTTTGAAGGCTACTTCAGTAACTAAATCAGTTTCAATTTTTCCACCTATCGCTTTCCTTGCAAGGGATCGCATGACCTCTTTGTCCTTCTTGGGATGAAGTTTCGAATGGAGTTTCCAACACTTTTCAATCTGGTGCGCATTCATGCTACAATGGGTACAAAAATTATTACGTTTTCCCATTGACAAGGAATTATTCATACTTGATAGAGGTTCCTCATGCCTTTTCCCAAGGATTTGATCCACTTTCTTGACCATCTCCTTACGTTGCTCACACTCAACCACACAATGGTGAGATGCATACCAAAATGTGCAAGGAAACATTTGCCATAAATAATCAAAATCACCAAGATTTCTAAAATCCCCATGACACTTATACATGTCCTTTGAGTTGTGACTTTGCCGAGAAGAACTGGACTTGGCATGTCCCTTGGAATGTTCATCTCTCTTCAAAGACAATTTGTCATTATCATTACCATCATGGTCTGACGTATCATCACTTAGTGATTTTTTTTCCTCAACAATTTTAGAGCACCTCCCAATTTCTTCATGACCATAACCAATCCTTCGTATCATTGTCACTCCTTCACCTCAATAGGATTAATGATAGCTTTTCCATTGACTCAGGCCTCTTCCATCATAACCCATCTGAGTTAAAATCTTCATACCAATGCCTTTGGTATGCTTTTCAAAAGCAGCAAAATATGTGTTATCAACATTAGTTGAAGGAGTATAACCAGAAATGTTGATTACCTCCTTTGGCCTATCACTCATATTTTATGTTTCAGATTTTGATGATGAAATTGATTATCACTCTAGCCAACCACTTTTACCAACAAGCACAAAGGGAGAATCTTTCATACGTCGATAAAACTCACAAACATCATTATCAACATAAGGTTCTTAGGTTCGGACTCTCACCAATTTGTTCATCCACTACATACTACAACTGTAATTTCATTTGCCTTTTATCCTCCTCTGAAATTTCAAGCAATATCCTTAGCTCGACATTCTCCATTCGAAGAGACAGATTAATCTCCTCCAACTCTTGGAGTCTTTCACGCTTCAGTTTCTTTCCCATACATGCAACTTATTCAGAACCCGCTCTTAATCCACTTGATCTGAAAAGGGAGGAAATCCCCTCCTATAAAACCAACCGTCCTCTAACACTTTGCAAGTTAATAAAATGGGTCTTTAAAGGTAAAAAAAGTTTCACAACCTCTTCAATATGGTGAGTTAAGTTTTCACATGAATTTAAAAGAGAAACAAATTCACATGCAACTCAAGATGATAAAAATGAAGAGAAGAAACCAAAATTTTGATAACGAAGTTCACCCCTCTTAGGCTGCATCTTCGGGCTTTTCTCCAATCATTAGGCCTAATGTATTGACTTTAAAAACAAATTAGTACATCAGAAGAGTGACTTGTTTCTCGTACAAAGAAACATTCTCCTACAAATATATCTCACTCAAAAATATGACTTCCTACAATAAGTCATGACTGTCAACATAAAGAGGACACTCTCACAATAGGTCCTTGTACTCCACCTGAAATCCAAGCACAAAAACATACAAAAACACGACAATGAAGTGTTGAAAAGAGCTTCTCTCATGAGAAAATATTGAGAAAATATTGAAAAGAGCTATTCCACTGAAGTAACATTTGTTTCATATGAAACTAGAAGTTTGGAAAACCTGTGACTAAGCTCTCTCCATGCTAAAAAATTCCTTCATACTGCTTTAAAATTGTCTTTACCCCTAGCACTAAAATACTTGATTCTACAAAAAGGCCATCATAAATTGATCAAATCAGAAATTTGATGCTACCATTGAGTTTAGGACTCTCAAAAACCCCCATCTAGGCTCTTCTTGAGCTCAAAAAGGTTAAAAACTGAGCAAGATGTGCTTCTCCAAGCCAAGCGCTGCTAAATGTCCTTAAATTTGGAAAAACCTACTAACAATGCAACATTTTCGCCCTTTACACAGTCCGTTGAGCGACAATTTTGCCCAGGATCAATGAGATTCCCACTACCAAAGGTCCAATTTTCCGCTTCATTAATTTCGCTAATAACCCCTATGTGTTGGATCAGGGTCAAGTGGCACCCATGTGGTCGATGTCCAGGGATAACCACCCACCCCCACCAGCTTATCTCTCCTTTATTGTTGGCATGGTCATATGTTATCAATAGGTCGGGAATCGAGGCCAATTTCTTGCCCCTGCTAGCTAAACACCCTCACCTGTGATCGTGGTCATATGAGTCAGCATGGGACTGGGGATTGGCGTGGGCCATGTGCCACCATGTCTGCTCCCTCCGTCGTGTTGTGGGTTGTATCGGTGCCGATGAGACCAGGGCCAGGGCCAAGTGCCCCACCCCTCCTGCTAACTATCTGTCGATGGTCGCGTGGTGTAACGGAAACCAAGGGCTAGAGCTCTTGCTCGCCCCTCTCTCTTCTGTTGTAATACATATGGTGTGTATGTGACCTAGGGTCGGGGCTAACTGCCCAACCCCTCCTCCCAAACCGTTGAAACATATGACTTGAAATAGAACCGGTGACCTATATGGTTAAGAACCAACATAGTGGTGCAATGTTAAGGTCAGAGGTTGGTATTATAGAGGTCTAGGGGTTGAACCCTACCAAGCCCTTTGGGACCATTATAAAAAAAATATTCAACCATGTGGTGCCCTCTCATTGGGTCACATGGCAACCTCTAACTGGGCCATCTCAAAACTCGACAACCAACTAAAATGTGCCACTTTCACTCGTACATGATGCCACATGTCAAAACCTAATTGGTCCACCACCGACAGTGCCCTACACGGTCAGTAGTACAGATTTCCCAGTCAACCTTGTTGTTGAGTTTTAGTTATTAGTCAAAAACTTCATAATGCCATAACTTCTTCATATGACATCAGATTGAGGCGATTCAAGCGTCATTGGAATTAGGATGATGAACTCTACGATTTGACTTTAGTTTTGGGGGATTTTGAGCACTTTCATTTTTTAGCCTAGTTTTGATCTTCGAATCATCTTTTGGTTTGTTGAGATCCACTAAAGGTGGATCGAATCTCCTATACACAAAAAATATCAAATCTAAGCCTAAAATATCTAACTCCTCAAAAAATCTGTCCAAATAGTGCATTACATGTCGATGAGGAAATAATCCCTCATTTCCTAGTTAAATATCTATTTAAATTATAAAATCAATCTCCTATATTTAATTATATTAGTTTGAATTAATTAAATTAAGGGAACCCACTCTCTTTAATAAATTCCAAGACCCCTCTTAGTTCTTGCTATCAATTATTGACTCGGGGTTTATGCTCCTACATAATAAATTTGTTATCATATTTTTATAAATCTTCACTTTCTCTTGTATATTTTTCCTAAAACCATATATTAATATGTTTAATTCGATGTTTTTTAATTTATTTGAGATATTCGATAATAAATTATTTTGAACACCTTTAAATGAAATTGAGATTACTAATATTTTATTAATTCCATTCAACATATAATATATGAACGTATCACAAGTCAATTGAGTTTATCCCTGGTCGTTGGGAAAAATAGTTGTTATCCTCCCCACCTAGGTTCAAGTCTCGTACTTTTTATGTTGTATAGTGAGTCTATATTTAGGGCTGGCCTAGTACCAACAACCTCTCTCTTGCCTTTGGGCTGAGAGGAAGGTTAATTTCTTCCCCAGGAAATACTCAATGCCTAAAATCTTATTTCTCATGCTTTCATTACAAGTAAAAAAAATATGAACATACCACAAATAAAATTTAATATATTATTCTATCTAAAATATTTTGATTATTATAATATATTAATTTTTTTTTTTAATCTAAAAAGTTAGTTTAAACGATTATTATTAATATTGACAAACACTTTATATATATATATATAACCAAAATGAGAATTTTATATTTATATGCAAGTTTTCTCATGGATCACAACAAATACATCAGGTAGTACATAGTTATATCTTCAAAAAACTTCCTAAGCTCTCCTATCAAGCAAAACTACACATTTTTCCAGAGGGACTCCAAACTAGATAACAAAAAATGGGGTCTTGTAGGTATATACCATACAAAATTGACCCACCCAAAAACAAAATTTACATGTCATACTATCACTAATTTATAACACAACCCTTCATAATTGTGTAATGCAATCCATTAGCTCTAAGGAATAGGAGAAGGCATGATTCAACTATTGATTTTTAATCTACCAATCTTAATTAACACCCTTCATTAGCACATAAGTCTGCATCTTTATTGAGATAACAAACAACATGGAAATATGCTATTGAAGAGAATCCTGCTATTTTCCTGAGTCTTTCATAAGGATTTATAATGTTTTGTCTCTAGAAGAGGATCCCTTCACCAAATATTGAATAATAAGGAGGGAGTCTCCCAAAACAATGAGAGGCGTTACATGTTTTTCTTTAGCTAATTGAATCCTCTAGTAGAGAGCATAAGCTTCAACTTTGGTTGTTTGTCATGCATCCTAAGCCTTATGAATACTCTGCAATTTTAACTTTCTTGTGACCATAAAGCATCCCTCCCCATCTTGTCATCCCTAAATTATATATAAATATAATTAACACATTTTTTAATAACTTTTTCTCTCTATATAAAATATTATATATTTTTAAAATATATTATACTTTTTTTAATTTTGTTTTTAAACAAAAAGGAGTGGAGTTGTATTAACTCTGCACCTGGTCACAACAAAATACATGGGGGTTCCATCTTCAAAATTTAGATTAGTCTGGGAACCAAAAACTCCTCTATTAACATGCGGTATTACAAAAATGAACCTTAAGACTTGTAATAACATGACCAGAACTGACTCTTCTCATAACTTCATGATTACAAAAGAGAGGAATTCTTCCCAAAAAATACTAAACAATCATTCCTTTTCTTGCATGCAGAAAGACAAAAGATCCCATTCATGGGTTATTAAGTAAAATTATTAATTGTTTGCGGTTGGCCTATTGAGGTCAATCTTGCGCTTTTTAGTGTCCTCATGCTGATTTTCCAAGTTCTTATAAGCCTTCTTCTCGAGTTTCAAGTCCATTTCCATACTCCCCAAGGCGTCAACTTCATCAACCAGTCAAGAAAACTTAAATTGAAAGGACAAAAGTTTGTTTGAAAGTTTGATTTGTGTAGAAATTTTAGCCCAACCCCAATTATCAGTTTCTCCTTATTACTCCCATGTAGTTAAATGCCCATTCCCAAAACCATACATTCAACAAGCTGGAAATATTAAATTTTTTTTGAAAACACAAATTCTGGAAATTTCAAAATGCTGGAAAATGCAGAAATAAAAACTTAGAAAGTATATCAGCGACACACACAAAAAAATGACACGTTGATTTTTGGTCAACATGACCTTGGAAAAACCCCCTACAACTATTGGGGAAAACCAGTTCGAAATCTCTACTTTATTTCTGGAAAATGCTTTTACAAAGAAGTGAAATATACAGGAAAAATTCCAGCAAACAATGTACAAACTTATCTTATTTTCTGTGCTTGCCTCCACCTCATAAAATGTGCCAAATTAGCAAAATAGTCAAAACAGAAATTTATTACAGTAGTGAACAGCCTTGAAACTCATGCCCAATACTTAGGTGTATGGTCGTACATACTATACAGACTATATGGAAAAGTAGAACAATACCTCCTCGAAAATTGTGCTTGTTGTCTCGAAAATCGTGCCCAGCAATCTCTGAAATCGTGCCTTTAGTTTGTTGTACCTTCTCCTCGATTTTTGTGCTGTCCCTCTCCTCGAAATTCATGCCTCAAGCTATTGTACGGAAATATGCCTCGAAAAGCATGCTAATTAATGTTGTACGAACTGTTGCCTCGAAAGGCATGCAGCCTCTCTCTGTTGTACAGATTTGTTGAACTGGTCCTCTCCTTCACTTTCTCAAGCCCATAACTTTCTCCAGCTCTCTTCTCCTCCTTCTCTCAATTTTCTCATGAAAGACTGAATGATATTTTCCCTCTTTTCCTCCTTTAACCTAACCCTAACTGACTTTTGGGGAATCCCTAAATCCAATGGCTGAGATATATTTAGATCTAGGGCTGAGATTAAATGTGCATTTAAATCTCACTTTCTATTTTTTAATTCACCCCACTTTAATAAAGACCCTCTTAGTCATTTAATTCCAAAGTCACTTTTCACTTTCTAATTTCACATTGACTTTATTAAAGTTGCTTTAAAATTAGACTTAGTAACTTTATCACTTAAAGTCACTTTTAAATTAGATTTGACTTTACAACTTATAAAGTCACTTTAGGAGAAAAAGTTAAATTCTTTTGGACACCTTTCCCTAGGCCAAAGATCAAAGCCTTAGGGAACCACTTGTCCTCTGGTACCCAAATTTCAACACTCCCTCTTACCGAGGAAAGTGTTCCTCACCACACCCATCTTGTCTCTGAAGTAGACATGTTTGCCCCGTGGTAAGGCTTTGGTGAATGTATCTTCTACCTGCTCATCAGTGGGAATATGCTCAAGCTTCACAACTCCCTTCTGAACATAGTGTCTGATGAAATGATATTTGATCCCGATATTCTTTGACCTGTCATGAAATAATCGATTCTTTGTGATTTTAATGCAACTCTGATTATCACAGTGAAACACTAAAGATCTCAACGGTTGACCAAATAAGCCAAACAACATCTTGCGAAGCCATATGGCCTCACAACTAGCTAAACTGGTTTCCATGTACTCTGCTTCTGCTGAACTCATTGCTACTGATTGTTGCTTTTGGCTAAACCACGACACAACTGCCGAAACCAACCTAAAACAACACCCTAAAGTGATCTTCTTATCAGAAGCACAACCTGCCCAATCAGATTCAGTGTACCCTGCCAATCTCACTCCATCTCCCTTTCTATAATCCATGCCATACTCCATTGTCCCCTGCAAGTACTGCAAAATGTGTTTTGCAGCAACCCAGTGCACTCTCCTGGGCTCACACATGAACTGGCTCATCGTGTTGATTGCAAAACATATATCTGGTCTAGTGTTGACCAAATACATCGAGGAACCAATCAGCTGTCTATACAACGTGGGATCCACCAACTCGGAATCTGAAGCATGAAGCTTCTTCCAGTTAGTGATCATAGGTGTCGACATGGGTCTACAATCCTCCATGTATAATCTGCTAAGGATGTCCACAATATACTTCCCATGTCCCAAGGAGAAATGCCCCTCCTCCTACCACACCTCCAAACCCAAAAAGTAATGCATCAAGCCAATGTCCTTCATCTCGAACCCCAAGGCAAGATCTCTCTTGCAGCCCTCTATGAGTCTCTTTGCACTCGTAATGACCAAGTCATCCACATACAACACCGAAATGAGAGGCTCCTCACCTATCACAATAAATTATAGGTTTGGATATGCATCACTCTTTGTGAAACCCATCTCTTACAAGTACGTATCAATCATGGAGTACCAAGCTCTAGGAGCTTGCTTCAGGCCATAAAGGGCCTTCTTCAGTCTACATACATGGGACTCCTTCCCATGCACCTCAAAGCCCTGCGGCTGCTCAATGTACACCTCTTCCTGTATGAAGCCATTGAGAAATGCGGTCTTCACATCCATCTGGTGGATCTTCTAGGCCATCTCTACTGCTATCGATATAATGGAGCGAATGGAAGTATATCAAGCCACGAGAGCGAAGGTCTCCTCATAGTCTACTCCCTCTACCTGGGAGAACCCTCTAGCCACAAACCTTGCCTTGAACTTCTCGATGCTTCCATCTGTAGCATGATTTACCTTGTAAATGCATCTAAAAGTAACCATGAACTTGCCCTCAGGCCTCGAAACCACCTCCCAAACTTCATTCTTCATGATAGAAGAATACTCCTCCTGCATAGCCTCTCTCCAGACCTGCTAGCTAGCTTCCTCCTCATAGCTAGAAGGCTCAGAGTCAATGATGTTGGCAACCATTTCCATATAGTTGCATAACCTCTCAGGTGGTCTTCTCTATCTGACCGGTATCTTCGGCCTAGCAACATATGTGGCCTCTCTCAAGGTATCTTGAAGCCACTTGGTATTCCTCTTCCCTGAGCACACTTCTCCAACCAAAGAATGAAACTCCTCATCCTCATCAGAAGCCTGAACTCCTGAATGTCTATCTGATGTCCTCCTGCCTGAACCTGTGCCTGTAGATGTTGAAGTACCGTCTGAACTGTCCATCAGTGGACTACCTAGTGAACTGCTTGGCGAACTGCTCTGCATGTTGCCCGAAGCACCACCCCTCTGACTCTCTGAGGCACTGCTCACTGATGGACCTGACATCGTAATCAATGTACCTCTTGATCCCTATGCACTAGATCCCTGCACACTAAATCCCTGTGACTGACTCAACTACTCATGTGGGTCTGGCCGATCCAGATACTCTAACTCCCGTGACCCCCTGAAAGACCTATCCTCCTCGAACTTCACATCCCGCCTGACAACAACTCTCCTCTTTGCAGGAATATAAATCCGAAAGGCTTTCGAGGTCTCACTATAGCCCACAAAGATACCATTCTTTGCAGTGGGCTCTAACTTGGTCCTCTTCTCCTTGGGTACGTAGGAGTATGCAATACACCCAAAGATACGGAAGTGACCAACATCAGGATTCTTCCTAGAAAAATCCTCCTCCATAGTCACATGCCCTAAGGCACGATGAGGACTCTTGTTCTGCAAATACACAGCAGTGTTGCAGGCCTCTGCCCACAAAAACAATGGTAACCCCTAATCATGTAGCATGGCTTTGGAAACCCCAACGATGGATTCGTTCTTCCTCTCCACAACCTCGTTCTTCTAGCGGTTGTAAGGAACTGTGAACTCTCTCCTGATGCCTGCCTCCACACAATAATCAACAAAATCACAAAGGGTGTACTCCCCTCCATTGTCTGACCTGAGAGACTTGATCTTCCGACCTGTCTGAGTCTCCACAAGAGCTCTGAACTCCTGAAACCGCTTGAAGACCTCACTCTTGGTCTTCAAGAAATAAATCCACGTCTTCCTAGAGTGATCATCAATGAATAAAACATAGTACTCATATCCACTCAAGGAAACATGAGACATCTGACCACTCACATCGGTATGAATTAAAACAAGTATCTCGGTCGATTTGTTGTCACTGCTGGGAAAAGGAGATTTGGGAAACTTCCCCATAGCACATCCTCTGCATGTATCAATGTGATCAGAACTGAAATCTGGCACACCTATAGTGATCTCCCGCAATGTCCTCAAGGCCCCATGATAAATGTGCCCCATCTTGCGGTGCAAAATCTCGCACAGCTCTGAACTGCTAGCTCTGCTAGTAGTACTACTGCTCAATGCCAAAAGGGGCTGAAATGCAAACATGTACACCTTTGCATGGTGTACACCAATTACTCTAGTTGACTCAGTTGGAACGCCCCTAGGATATATAAGCACCTGTCCTCTACTGAAAAATACCTTGTACCCTCTGTCCTCCAATGTTGAGATGGATATAAGGTTCTTCCTCATCCCTGGCACATATAGAACATCCAACACTTTCAAGGGAGGTTTGGGTTCCCTATCAAATTCCAATGTCCCCACACCGACTACTCTAACAATGTTGTCATCTCCGAGTACTACCTCTATATCAGTGCCACTCTCTGAAAGCTTTGAGAAGTACTCACAGACTCATCTCATATGACGTGAAGCCCCACTGTCAAACATACCAAATACCTGAATATGCTCTGCTAGTGGAGGGAAATGCACACTCCCTCTCAACCTCTGTGGCAGGTGATCCTGCACTAGTGGAATCACAAGCAATGAACCCAAACTCTCGGTCAAAGATCTTTGAAAAGTCCTCTATCTCTGCTGATGCTGCCATGGTCTTGTCCTTTCCCTTCTTCTTCTTCTTGGGACACACAACTGCATAATGTCCCATATTCTGAAAATTCCAGCACTTCACCTTGGAATAGTCCTTCTGCGTGTTCACCTGCTTGCCTTTGCCTTTGCCTTTGCCGCCACCACCACTTGTGGAAGCTTGCTTCTTTGCCTTAACTTTCTTTTCTCCTGCTAACAGTGCAACATTGTCATCCTCCTCAACTTGTTTGGCTACCCCAAGCTATTTCTTTCTGATTTCATTCTGTATGCAATCATCCCACAACCTCTCCCAACTGGGAAGGGTCTCCCGTGCAACAATCCCATCAGCAAAGTTTAGCCATGTACTGGGAAGGCCATTCACTGTAATCCGCACCAACTCAGTGGGTGGAATGACCTCTCCAACTGCTGCTAACTCATCTCTCACATTAATGATCTTTGTGAGGTATGCAGTAACATTATCAGTCTTTTCCATCTTAATGGCCTTCAGCTTCTCCCTTAGGACCATTTTCCTGTTCTCATTGGTACTCTGGTAGAGATTGGTCAAGATTGTCCACATCTCATGAGAAAGTCTCTTTCCTTTCACATGAGGAATGCAATGGTCTTTAATACCATCTAAAATCAGTCTCTTACCCTTGTTATTCTTCTTATTAAATTATACTAACTGAACAACGTTAGTAGGCACATTTACAGGGTGTTGTTGGTATGCATCATTATACCCCAGACTTCTGCCTCCTCAAAGATGCTTTGCATTCTTTCCTTCCATGTACTGTAGTTGCTATGCCCATCCAACCTATCCTCCACCCTCAAGCCCAAAGACATGCTTGTTGTCCTAATAAACTGAAAATTTCACTGTTGTGGTAAAGGTTCAGTTTTATGTGTGTAAAATTAGCTTGCTTTAATTTTTCTCTTTGTTGTCCCAAACTGCACTTGTCAGCAAACTGGCTCTGATACCATGTAGAAATTTTAGCCCAATCCTGGTTATCGGTTTCTCCTTATTACTCCCATGTAGTTAAATGCCCATTCCCATAACCATACATTCAACAAGCCAGAAATAATAAATATTTTCTGAAAACACAAATTCTGGAAATTTCAAAGTGCTGGAAAATACAGAAATAAAAACTCAGAAAATATATCAGCCACACACACAGAAATGACACGCTGATTTTTGGTCAACATGACCCTGGAAAAACCCCCTACAACTCTTGGGGAAAACCAGTTCAAAAGATCTTCTTTAATTCTAGAAAATTCTTTTACAGAGAAGTGAAATATACAGGAAAAATTCCAGCAAACAATGTACAGACTTATCTCGTTTTCCGTGCTTGCCTCCACCTCAGAAAATGTGCCAAATTAGCAAAATACTTAAAACAGAAATTTATTACAGCAATGAATAGCCTTGAAACTCATGCCTAATACTTAGTTGTACTGTTGTACTGACTATACAGACTGTACAAAAAAGTACAACAGTACCTCCTTCTCGAAAACTGTGCATGTTGTCTCGAAAATTGTGCCCAGCAATCTCAGAAATTGTGCCTTTAGTTTTTTGTACCTTCTCCTCGATTTATGTGATGTCCCTCTCCTTGAAATTCATGTCTCAAGTTGTTGTACGGAAATCTGTCTCAAAATACATGCTAATTAATGTTGTACAGACTGCGGCCTCGAAATGCATGTAGCATCTCTCTGTTGTACGAATTTGTTGAACTACTCCTCTCCTTTACTTTCTCAAGCCGAGAAATTTCTCCAACTCTCTTCTCCTCCTTCTCTCAATCTGCTCATGAAATACTGAATGATATTTTCCCTATTTTCCTCCTTTAACCTAACCCTAAGTGACCTTTGGGGAATCCCTAAATCCAATGGCTGAGATAGCTTTAGATCCAAGGCTGAGATTAAATGTGCATTTAAATCTCACTTTCTATTTTTTAATTCATCCCACTTTAATAAAGGCCCTCCTAGTCATTTATTTCCAAAGTCACTTTTCACTTTCTAATTTCACATTGACTTTATTAAAGTCACTTTAAAATTAGACTTAGTAACTTTATCACTTAAAGTCACTTTTAAATTAGATTTGACTTTACAACTTATAAAGCCACTTTAGGAGAAAAAGTTAAATTCTTTTGGACACTTTTCCCTAGGCCAAAGATCAAAGCCTTAGGGAACCACTTGTTTTCTGGTACCCAAATTTCAACCATTTGGGAGTGATACATCTGACAGAACTTTACTTGCAGATCGTAGTCTCTGGTGGATAGCTTCGTGAGAGGACAAATAATATGAGCAAGGGTAATTAGCTGAAGAGGTGTCTAAATTAAAGTCTTTGTTCATTTTTCTATGATGACTGTTGAGCAGACCCAAAAGGGAGGGAGGAGGCAACAGATTCAAAAATTTGATACCTTCCCAAATTAGGACTCGCAAGAAACACAAGAGGTTGTCACAGTTTCGAAATACAAGTATAAAATCCACAGACGTAACCTTACATAAATCTAAGACGTTTCCAATATCTAGTTTATGCCCAATGAAGGAGCTAAATTCTTGGGAGTTGTTATCCAGATGCAATATTTGGAAAATACAGAGCTAGAGAATGATAAAAAAAGGTACGTTATGTAGAAATTTGATATAAATTGCAAATTCTCAAGATTTAGAATTGAAAACAAGAGACAAAATTATACTCTACTAATTTGCTAAATGGAAATCACAATTTAGAACAACAAGCATAGACATGCAATAAGCAAAACCACAAGTACACTGTGATTTATAGGGGAACCCAAATAGGAAAAACTGCTCAAGCCTATTTGCATTAATCAATTGAATAGAGAAACTATTACTATTGCTAGCTCCAGCTCTGAGCTCAACCTACAAAACAATAATTTTTCTCTCTGCTCAATGAGAAACTTTTGCCAACACTTAGCCAATTATTTTCTCACCTAGCCTCATATTTCCTTGCACAATTCCGAGAAAATTAGCCCCTAAAATATAGGAATTTCCTCCAAATTGATTTTTCAATTCCCAAGGATTGATCTCTTGACCTCATGCAACACATGTACACTCAAGCTAGTATACAAACCATGTTACACTGCCTTGTCATCTCCACTTCGGCTGAGGAATTCAAATCTCCTTTGCATGCATTAGCTATTTTGGGCTAATTGATCATTTATCTAACAAATCTCTGAGTGAGACTGTTGTCCCACCGCACAATTGACCTTCAATTGACTCTATCAATACTTAGAGGTTATTTAACTGAATACAACTAAAAATAACTGAACTGGATTACTAAAATTTAGCAACCACACATGCATAACTGAACTCCAAGCCCTCTAACTCGAATTTATTGAGCCAACTGAGTGACACAATCCATGTCACACTATTTAATTGCCTCCAAGTTGTCCTATTGATGTGGAAATTCGATTTTACTCAATTTGATTAAGGTTAAAGTCAAATTGAGCCTTTCTTGCTACATTTTTTCAACACTCCCTCTTAGCAAGAAAGGGATTTTTCACCACCCCTATCATGCACCTATGGAATTCAAATTTACCTCTTGAAAATTCCTTTGTCAATATGTCAACATCTTGCTCCTAAGTTGGAATTTACTATAGCAACATAATTCTCCTCTGCACATAGTACCACAATTGATGATATAAGATATCAATGTGCTTGGACCTATCATGAAATACTAGATTTTGAGAGAGCTTAATGCAACTTTGATTATCACAATAAATAATTGTCGAATCCATCTCCTGACCGAAAATACCTGCAAGTATTTTCCTCATCCATATGGCCTCAGATGTTGCTTGAATTATAGCCATGTATTCTGCCTCTACTAAGCTGAGCACCACAAACCTCTGCTTCATGTTGTACTAGGAAATAACTATCGACCCAACACTTAGGATAACACCTGAAGTAATTTTCATGTCTGATGGACTCCCTACCCAATCTACATTAGTGAAGCCTTGGAGCTTCACTCCCTCTGTCCTCTTGTACATGCATTAATCCATACTCGGTAGTGCCTCTAAGGCACCGTAACACATGCTTTGTTTCCTTCCAATATAGCTTGGTAGGCCTCACAATAGCTTGACTCGAGTGGTTTATTGCATAGCACATGTTGATTCTTTTGTTCAAAAGATACATCAAAGACCCCATAAGATGCATGTAAATGTAGCATCAACCTCTTCACATAAAGTGGCATTCTCCTTCCCCTAGTTTGTAGCTAGAGGTGTGTCCATGGGCTTACAATTCTCCATGTGAAATCTTTAAATTATTTCAGAGGCATACTTCCCCTAAGACACAAACAATTCACCATCACCTTGCCATACTTCTAGCCTAAGGAAGTAATGCATTAGGCTCATGTCTTTCATCTCAAATTATCTTGCAAGAGCATATTAGCTACTCATCACATGTCAATATTAAATCATCAACATACAAAATAGGAACAAGAAATTTACCATCTACCATAATGTGATAGAAGTTCGCATTTGCTTCACTTTTAGTGAAGCCCAAACCACTAAAGTGAAGCCCAAACCAGTAATATAACTGTCGATCCAAGTGTACCATGTTGGGTCACCTCTTTGAAACCATACAATGCTCCCTTGATTATGCACACGTGTGACTCCCAATCACATGTCTCAAATACTTCTGGATGCTCTATGTAAATTCCTCCTTAATAATATCGTTGATAAATGCGATCTTCACATCCATCTGGTGGATTTTCCATCCCATCTACGCAACCAATGCTAGAATGGATCCGATTGAGGAATATCTTGCAACTGGTGCAAAATTTTCCTCGTAGTCCACTCCCTCTACTTGAGAGAATCATTTGGACACAAATCTGGCCTTATACTTCTCAATGCTCCCATCAATTGCATGCTTGAATTTATAGATCCATCTAGAAATAACCATTGATTCCCCTCATGGTCTTGAAACCACCTCCCATACGCTATTATTCGTGATGGATTCGTATTCTTCCACAATGGAATCAACCCAAACATGTTGAGAAATTACTTCCTCAAATGAAGAAGGCTCTGTCTCAATGAGATATGTCACGAAATCCATGTAACCAATGTAATTATCAGGTGACCTCCTCTACCTGTGTTGTGATGTGGGGGCTCCCACATTCTCCCTTACATCCTGCAATAATATATCAAATTATTGGTTCTCTTTCTCCCCTCTCTGGAATATTGTGGCTGAGTGGGTGCCTCCACTTTGCCGCATGTCGTCTCCACTACAGGTGGCTGCTCCACAACCTCCTGAAGCTCATCTTGAGACTCCTCCTTTGGATCTGGAATCTCCTGCGTCAGTGGGATACTCAACTCTCTTTCTAGAGAGCATCTTGTCACCTTCTCCTCATATAACTTGACATCTCTCCTCACAACTGCCATTCCCATTGAAGGTAAATACACCTGGTAATTGTGTGGAGTTTCGGTGTATCCTACAAAAAATCCCAACTCTGTTGTAGGCTCAAGTTTCTTTCTCGAATTCTTGGAGACATGACAATAAACTAAAGCTCCAAATTTTTTTAAATGAGACACATCAAGATTTCTCCTAGAGACAGCTTCCTCTGGTGTGATCATACCAAGTACTCTATGAGGACTTTGGTTCTGCAAGTAGATTGCGGTGTTGCATACTTCTGGCCATATATGTAATGGCAGCCCCTGATCATGTAACATGGCCCTTGCTGCTCCCACTATGTTTTTGTTCTTCCTTTCATCTACCCCATTTTGTTCTAGGTTATGGGGTGTTATCAGTTATCTTCAAATACCTTCTTTGGCACAAAAATTCTTGAAGACATGCAAAAAAAATTCACCTCCATTTTCACTCTTGAGAGCCTTCACCTTCTTCCCAGTCTCCTTCTCAACAAATGCCTTGAATTCAACAAATTTTGAGAAAAATTCATCCTTCTTCCGCATGAATAAGATCTCACATTTTCTAGAGAAATTATCAATAAAAATAACATAATAGTTATGTTTTTTAGTGGAGGCTATAGAAAAGGGTCCACAAACATCAAAGTGGAATCGCTCCAAGATTGCATCTAATTTGCTATCTCGGTCATGGAATGTGGATTTGACATATTACCCCAATGTGAAACCCTTGCAGACATCTTGTTAGTTAAGAGCCTTTATGGAGACCGATGGTAATTTTTTGCATGACTTTTAAGGCACCATGATGTAGATGACCTAATATCTTGTGCTAGAGTTCTCCAACATCTCGACTCTTCACTTTTTCATCCTTACTTCTCAATGCATTGCAATCTCCCACCTCAAGTTTGTATAGGTTCTTGAATTGAACCCCGATATGCTTCACTTTCTCGGTAGCGATGTGTCTCAAAAAGGTTTTACCTTTACTGAAAATAACATCATAGCCACGATCCTCCAATACTGCTACAAAGATCAGGTTCTTCTTTAGCCTAGATACAAACATAACATCTTTGAGGCAAAGAGGAGAGGCTTTCTCCCTCTCAAAGGTGACATTACCAATTCCTATAGAATTGTACCTCCCATCATCCCCCATTTCGATATGCATCTAGAGATCCTTCTCCTCTAGGCTATTGTAAAACTCCTTGCACCCTATCATATGGAAGGAAGCACCAAAATCAAGGTACCACACACTCCGATAAGAGTGTTTCCCATGCATGCTATTAGGGTGAAGTCTAATTTGGATTATGAAGCCAGTGCTTCACCTCCTTCTACTCCTGAAAGCTTCTTGGTAGACTTCTTGTGCAGACACTTTGTTGCAGAGTGCCTGAATTCGTGGCAGTGGAAGCATTTTATCTTGCTCAAGTCTTTCTTCTTGCCATTATTTTGGTTGGCTTCAGGTTTTCTTGGGTTCTTCTTCCCTTTTCCTTTCTTCCATTTTCCAACCAATGCAAATTTTTCTTCATCCTCTTCTCTAGATTATGTTCCATCTCTGATATTTCTCTTGGACTCTTTGTGAACCAAATCAGACCACAACCTTTCCCAATTTAGTAACTTTTCCCTTCCATTCACAGAGTCCTGGTAGTTGTGCGAGGATTTTGGAAGACCTAGAAGAGCTAGGCTCACCAGGTCATCTTCTGCAACATTCACCCCAACCCCTCCAATATCATCATGAACTTGAGTAAATTTGGAGAGATATTGCAGAATGGTATCATTTTTATACATCCTTATGTTTTGAAGTTTGTATTTCAAGGCCAATTTTCTATGGTCACTGTTATTTTTGAACATCTCAGTTAGTGTCTTCCACATAGAAAATGGTGTCTCTTTGCCATGGATATTTGAGACCACATGGTCTCTCACACCTTCCAGAATAATTCTCCTGGACTTTGCAACATCTTTCTTTCACTGGGTTAATTGTTGTGCATCAGACTATTGGGGTTTTGCAATGTCAGTTTTAACATATTCTAACACACCATTATCATCAAGCACTGCTTCCATGTGATCCTTCCAGGCTATGAAATTCGAGCTACCCTCCAAGGCATATTCCAATCTCAGTCCGTTGAAAGACATTCTCCTAATCTTGAAGAAAAATTATTGCACTAAAGCTGCAAAATCGAAATTCCCGATAGACAAGTTTGAAATACTGGTTCTAATCTAATTTCAAGGCTCTGATACCATGTAGAAATTTGATAGAAATTGCAACTACTCAAGTTTTAGAACTAAAAACAAGAGACATAATTGTACTCTACTAATATGCTTAATGGAAATCACTATTTAGAACAACATGCATAGATATGCAATAAGAAAACCACAAGTACACCGTGATTTCTAGGGTAACCCAACTAGGAAAAGCCCCTCAGTATTCTTTGTATTAATTAGTTGAATAAAGAAACTATTACAATTGCTAGCTCTAGCTCTGAGCCCAACCTACAAAAGAATAATTTTTATCTCTACTCAATGATAAACTTTGGCCAACACTTAGCCAATTATTTTCTCACCTAACCTCCTATTTCCTTGCATAATTCCTGAGGAAATTAGCCCCTAAAAGATAGGAATTTCCTCCAAATTGATTGCGCAATTCCCAAGAATTGATCTCCTGGCCTCATGCAACACCTATACACTCAAGCTAGTATACAACTCATGTTACACTGCCTTGTCAACTCCGCTTTAACTGAGGCAATCAAATTCCTTGCATGCATTAGCTATTTTGGTTTATTGATCAGTTAATTGACAGATATCTGAGTTAGACTGATATCCCACTGCACAACCGAGCTTCAATTGACTTTATCAATAGTTAGAGGTCAGTTAATTGAATACAACTGAAAATGACTGAACTGGATTACTAAAAGTTATCAATCACACATGCATAACTAAAATCCAAGCCCTCTAACTTGAATTTACTGATCTAAATGAGTGACAAGATCCATGTCACACCAGTTAACTACCTCCAAGTTGTCCTGTTGATGTGAAAATTCGATTTTACTCAAATTGACTAAGGCTAAAGTCAAATTAAGTCTTCCTTGCTAAATTTTTTCAACGCCTTCCTTGTGAGAGAACTGTTTCAATTTGAGTTGATTAAAACTTGGCTTCCCCAAATCCAATTGGTCAGCCTTCAAACTAGAAAGCCCCGAGTGCCACAATTCCCATGAATAAGAGTGCTTCACCCACACTGTCATCGTCCAGAAGAGAAAATGGGGCCTGAGATGGAGCTCTTCACAGAGCTGCCACTAGAGAGACCTTCTTAATGGCACAATTGATGTTGGGTGGCGAACCAGGGCCGAATTCTCAAACACCTCGGAGGGGAGCAAACTCAGAGGAAGGAACATGAAGTTGAATGACACTAAGGGAATATCCCATGCCAATATAACACTATCATCCTTTCCCATCCACACGAATTTCATCATCACTGTAATAAAATTATTTGAGCCTTGATCAATATTATCCATCATTTCGTTGGCTGAAAGGTTTTTCCAATGCCTGAGCCAATTATTTTTGATGTTTCGAGCATGCGAGCTAGGGGAAAATGGAGGAGCATGACGAGAGCAAAGATAAATATACATGTATTGAGGGGAAATAACACCAATAATTATCTTTTCATATTCCTTATTGCCATCATAATTCAATACAACTATGATATGGGTTGAGGGATTAAGAGGATTGAGAGATTTATTGAAGTTATGAATTGCAATTTCCCAATTCCAAGGATAGAGGCACTTAATCCAATCTTTTGATGTCATTAATGTACTGAGGGAATCAAACAATTGGATCGATGCTCATTGATCCTTAGCTCATTTTCTTCTAAATTTCAAGCAAAGTTTTCCATTGTATATGCTTCCAAGTTATTGGCTCTAAGGATATGATAAGAGTCCTCGTAGTGGAGCGTTTCCATCAAACTTTGATTCTCTGGACAATTATGGCTAGGGAGTTGTCTTTTGGGAGCTTATCTTAATTCAAATGATGGATCATTATTAGAGAGCCCCTTAATATGATTAGATCTTCTATTCATTTTCCCTTAGCTATATATAAACCCTGAAGAAGACGATACATCTTTGCTTGATTATTCAATCTTCTACCAAGACCCTGTGAAAAAATTTCTTTGATTATTTTAGCGAAATTGATTAAAAACCCTCTCTCTCCTGTAACCCCTTTAAAATATATTATGTTTATAAACTATAAATTGGTTAATTATATAAAATTGATTTTTTATTAAAATTTAAATTTAAACATTATAAAAAAGAGAAAGGTTGAAGTTAATTATGAATTTTTAAATGAGTTTCACACAATCCAAATTTAAAACTAAACCTCAATTCACACTTACATATAAATATATATAACAACCAATATTATATTTTGAAATTATATATAAAAAAAAGAGATACGATATTAGATATCATTTTTGGGATTCAACAACATTAAGTAAGTCGTTCATATATGACCATTTCTATGATAAGTAGTCATAAGTGACTAATTTCTCATGATTTTTGAATACTCCACTTAGCACTCATTGCATCGGGTGATGCTCACAGGGGTGAAGAAGTGGGATTGAAACTAGTGAAATGAATCACATAGCATCAATCATCACTTCCGAGGCTTGCCCCCGGTAACCAAGACTTCTCGGGAGGTCACCCTTCCCAGATCGCCTCTAGCTCAAGCGCGCTTAAATGTGGAGTTTTCCCCACAATCAAGCCCACTTAGCTTGCTACCCCATTTGCAAAACCTTAGCAAGTATTGTGATTGAGTACACTAGTTTCAATCCCACTTCTTCACCCCTCTGAGCGTCACCCGATGCAATGAGTGCTAAGTGGAATATTAAAAAATCATGAGAAATTAGTTAGTTATGACTACCTCCCATAGAAATGGTCATAGATGAATAATTTACTTAATGAAGTTGAATCCCAAAAATGATCTCTAATATAATGTACTCCAAAAACTCCTCAATACTTAAAGATACATGATAGTCAATTTGTAAACTTCAAACCAAAGTCTTAAACAATTCAACATTTAAATATACCCAACATAAATACCATATAATTACAATCAATTGTAATTTTATAACATAATGGTTACTTATTTTAAATTGTAATCTTACAATTTTATAACATATGGAAATCAATTGTAATTTTATAACATAATGGTTACTTATTTTGCCATTATCAATTGAAAAAAAAAAAAAAATTGCCTTGCACTCTACTCTCCTCGAGCCAGAGAGACATTGCGTACCTGAATGGCAGAACGAACACCGTAACCATCATTTTCTTCACCTAGAAGTTTCGAAGATTTCAATTATTTTGGCGTTACACCGTCGCCAATCAGTGGGGCCTCTAACTTTTATACGATCTGCGCCACGTCAGAAAATAAAATTATATCTTAAATAAAAGACGCCTGACGAGACTAACTAGTGCTCATATTACACGTGGATAAAGCCCCATGTTGGCTCCATCTTATGGAAAAAGAAATTCGTGCACAAAACCAGCGAATTTTTTAAAGACGCAAATAGGAGTGGAGGAAAGGATGTCGGTGTGTCGTGCAATTTTGAGGGACACGTGGAGTAATTTAATTGACTCTGAATTTTTGTCTTTTACTCGATTTCGTTATTGTCCCGCTGGTTCTTCAAGATTCAGAGCACATTAAAAAAGAAAGCACGAGAACCCTTTCTGTCCTTAGCAGGTCGTTAAACATCCTCTGATATGGATGGAAGGCCAATTTGAAGCACTGATACTGAATTCTCAGTATTGAAAATGCTGGTCTTCCGATTTTTCTTGTTTGGAATGATCCAAATTTGGCTGATTCAGCGTTCCCAAATTTGAGTACACAGCGCTTAGTTTTTAGGTGTCCGCTGTCCTATTTCAGAGTGATTCAGAAAGCTGCCTGGAATTTCTGCATGTATTTATTTCGAGTGCCGAAGAAGAACAATTTCTGAGAAGTTTTCTTGATTTGGAGTCCCTGCGAAATATTCTTTGTAACGGTTCAAAAATTGGGGTCGCTTCCTCTGACAGCAAGCTTAGGTTAAGTACACTCTGCCTTATACAGATTTTGCGCCATTTGCTATAGCTTCTACGGACGGGAATCTCTGATGCTTTTGAGATTTAGCGAACTCTCTTATTGCTTTGCTGGGTTATAATTTAGCTACAGTTAAGCAAGCTGTCTCTTCTTCAGCTATAGTGACCGGAGCAGGGCATTTGTGCGTCAGAGGAGACAGGGGAGCGCCTTGCAATGGGGTTCGTTTCAGGCGTGGTTTTGGGTTTAATTTTTGGAATTGCATTGGTGGTTGCCTTTGTACTCTCAGAGAACAGTCGAGCTAGGCGGAGAAGCCAGCGGGTGCGTCAATTTATCCCCTTTATCCAGTTAATTTCTGCATCAAACTATAGTGCGTTTTGGCAATATTCATGATCAAAATTTTAGCTCTTCTATGATGGCTTACCAGTGAATTAATCCTTATTGAGTGCATTTTGGCAATATTCATGATCAAAATTATAGCTCTTTTATGATGAATTACCAGTGCGTTAATATTTATTCAGTGCATTTTGGCAATATTCATGATCAAAATTATAGCTCTTTTATGATGAATTACCAGTGCGTTAATATTTATTCATGATCAAAATCATTCTCTTTTATGGTGAGTAGTGCGACCCTTACTGCTAGCTAGCGATATGCACTTTTGAACAGAATATTGAAGTGACTTTTGGGCTTTTCTGCAAATGTGTAAGATTTGAGCTAAGCAACTTGACATTTCATGTTCTAGGTAAGTCTGGTGTCAGTGATTTATACACAAATAGCTGTCCTGCTGTCCTGTTTGTTCTGAAACTTAATTAACCTGTTTAACATCAAAATTCCACCGACAAATTTGGCTGTAAGTTGCTTGCCAATACTTTGTAAACAAAACGAATCAAAGCGATTCCAAGCCCCTGAATGCATCTCCATATCTTACGTCACGGCGTAGCAACTATTCGGAAATATTGCGTTTCTGTCTGACTGCCAAGTTGAGGACGATTGGGCATAAATTTCCACTGGACCTTACAGTCCAGATCCTTGTTGCCGCTTCATTACCTTCTTTCTAGTGAGCTGGCAGGAGTTCATTTTCTTTACCAATCTCCCAGCATTTGAACCTATACCTTTCTGGTTGCACAGGTCACTCTGCCACATTCCTACATTAGGCCTAGCAACATGGAAAGCACAAAATATGAGGTTTCCACAAAGCCAAAATGTGAAAACATCCTTGCCCAAAGCAGAATGAGAGGGTACTTAATAATTAAATGTTGGTTTTCTGACACTTTATTCTTTAATGAAAGTTGGTTGTCTAGTATTTGATCCTTAGTTTTCTCGCATACCATCCTTGAAATTTTGGTGATGAAGCGTTTGTAGACTGTAGCAAGTGGCTTTTTATTTACATTCGGGAAATATATTGTTATTTGATCCTTACTTTTCTCGCATACCATCCTTGAAATTTTGGTGATGAAGCATTTGTAGGCTGTAGCAAGTGGCTTTTTATTTACTTTCGGGAAATCTACTGTTATTTGATCCTTACTTTTCTGGCATACCATCCTTGAAATTTTGGCGATGAAGCATTTGTAGGCTGTAGCAAGTGGCTTTCTATTTACTTTCGGGAAATCTACTGTTATTTGATCCTTAGTTTTCTCGCATACCATCCTTGAAATTTTGGTGTTGAAGCATTTGTAGGCTGTAGCAAGTGGCTTTTTATTTACTTTCGGGAAATCTACTGTTATCCAGCCACCTGTTTTAAAGCTTATACATTTGAAACTGTGGCTTGCCAATAATAAAGATACCGCATGCAAGCTTATATATTTGATACTGTCTTTTGCCCACGAATAAAGGTACCGACTTTGTTTGAACCTTGGTAGTTTGCTAAAATCAAATCGAATCAATACAAATTTCTGAAAAAGGAGAATATCGCTGATGTATTGATTCAACACAATTCATTCAAGGCATACCATCCTTGAAATTATGGTGATGAAGCATTTGTAGGCTGTATCAAGTGGCTTTTTATTTACTTTCAGGAAATCTGCTGTTATCCTGCCACCTGTTTTAAAGCTTATACATTTGATATTCTGGCCTGCCAATAATAAAAACACCGCATGCAAGGTTATAAATTTGATACTGTCCTTTGTCCACGAGTAAAGGTACCGACTTTGTTTGAACCTTGGTAGTTTGCCAAAAACAAATCAAATCAATACAAATTTCTGAAAAAGGAGTATATGGCTGATGTATTGATTCAACACAATTCATTCAAGGCAGGGTTGCAAGACATGCGATGTGACAAAAACTTTGAATCTGCTTATCGTACAGCCTTTTGAAGTAGCTCATGTGATTCTAAGCCTTTTGAAGTAGCTCATGTGATTCTAAAATTTATGGTTTCCCTTTTCCTTTATAGGAGATGTCTCAGCAAAATTACGCCTTCAAAATAGATTAATTGACACGGATAAGATTAAAAAATTTAAACAGCTAAGAATTTATAAATCAACTCTTGGAACAGTAAAAGTTGCGTTGAGATCACTTTACCAATGTAAACGGTAAAGTAAAGTTGCGTTGATATCACTTTACCAATGTAAAGGCATTATTTTACAAGGAAAAATCTACCTTTTGTTAATCTCCTTTCGCTTTTAAACTTGTTTGTTCTCACAATGTCCATACGAGAAAGGATGACATCCTCGCCTAGTAATGGTATCTTTTCACGGGAGGGTCCATGATTGTGATTTTGTTCACATTTTATGATTGTAACATCGCCTCTGCTGATGTGGTTTTTAAAGATAGAACAAAGTATTATAATAAATTATAAGTAAATTATGATTAAAATTGTGTTTAATATTAAATATATATTTTAGATAAATGTCTTTTGGATTAATCACATCATAATGAAGGATGAACCACATTACATGGTTCGAAATGTCGATCAAATCATTATGATGTGATTAATCCGAAAGGCATTTATCTAAATTATGGATCACAAAAGTCTTAGATCTAACAATATTACCCTACACGAAAGGGAATTGGTTGATAAGGCTCGTCATTTTGAGCGAACTCGATTTTTGTTACACCTTGTCATAAGGATGAACCACATTGGATAGTTCGAAACTTCGACCAAATCATTATGATGTGATTAATTCGAAAGACATTTATCTAAATTATGGATCACAAAAGTCTTAGATCTATATATATATATATATATATATATATATATATATATTAGAGTATATTTTAACTAAATAATTATAAAATAAATATGTTAACTATTATGATATACAATTGAAAATTGAAAATTAATATTGGAAAACAACAAATGAGAAGGTAGAGTTATTGAAGATAGTTTCACATTGAAATTTTATAGCTTTGTAAAAAAAAAATTATGATACACCTCTAAACTCTTCTAAATTTTAATGCTGCAAGGATTCATTATCCCCCGTGCAACAACAACTTTCTCATGGATCTGCTAAAGAAGATACATGACTAGGTATTTTAGACCACAACATTTCAAGGCAATATTGTAACTCCAAAATACGTGGAAGTCATTTCTTGGCCATAATGTACACATAGTGTATTGGTTAAACCCAAACATGAGAATCTCTCCTCAATCTATATTTTTCTTGAAAGACTATGAACGAAGTAAAGACTATCAACTTAAAGATAGTTTGTAGGAACACACAATGAAGGTGATTCACCTATTTATCCTTTGCATACGACAAATTCCAGTAGTTGTTTAGTCACTAGTGATTTAAGTGGATACTAATGGTCATCCAACTCTTCCGCTATCTCTTAATTGTTCTATATCTTGTAAGTTCTAATATATTTTTATAGGTCACGAACTCTAGAAAGAGTTTTCGAGCATTTCCCATGTGTTTTTGGTGGTTAACAAAGATTGTTATACCTCCCAAGCACATAGAGCATGATATAAGCTATGTAATGGTCTAAGAAACTCCACAGATAAAGTTTGTATATGAAAGTTGTATTGACTATGCTCCTCAGGGCCTACATTATTTTTTCCATTTCATCTCCTAAGCTTTGGTTTTCAACCTCTTAGGGTTTTATACTTAATGTTAAAAGATTGTTTCAACCTCATGTAATGGGCTTCTTGTGAATGAATATAGAAAACACACCTCTCTATAGAGATAGGATAACACCAATCTAGCTAGTTTGTATTACTTTACAAATTGCAATGTTTTTGCATTTCATTAATTAATAGTGTGAGTTCCCTATATTATTATTCTCTTTGCAATATCTTTTTGTTATTCTACCTATATTGATATCTTCATTTATTCTATGCATAATTTGAACCAATGTTATCAAAGTAATATGGTCTTTGTTGTTTTTTCGTGCATGTCCTTGATGAGGTCAAGGTATGGGGGGTTTAGCCTCAAACTAATGAAACTTGGTGAAGATCCCCTCATTGGCCTAAGTGGCCTCTAATGATGGGTGGAAAGAAATATGTCAGATTAGGGGATCCTACCAAGATGTTGGTTGAGTAAGCCCTCACATGACATAGGAAGGAGATAATGGATAATCTTGCCTAGATCCTTAATCAATTCCCAATGGTGATGGAGATACCTTTAACAAATAGTCAATTCAGAGGTATAATTCCCTTCAAGGTACAAGTTAAATTTGATATTTCTTTATTTGGGGGCAAGATAAATGTAGATGCTTTAATGAATTAGTTAATTTTGCTAGAGAGTTATTAGTTTGTTCAATTTTTTTTTTAAAGTGATAAGATCACAATCACTATCCTTAAGTTCCTTCCCCATGTCAAAGATTAGTGGGACACTTAATGTGTGTAAAATGATAGAAATGATTCTAAAGCATATAAGGCATATCCCCCCATTTGGTCAAGTTTTTGTTAATTTAGAATTTTACCTTGTTGGAAATCATGATTACCATCCCATGAATTGATGACTTTGCGTTGAGGGAAAGACCATATGGTGTCAGTCTACACGAATGCCTTCTATTCCTTGTGGGGAAAGTTGGGTATTAGGTTTTTTTAAGTCGCACTTGGTTCTAAAATGCCATAGTGATCTACATGGGTACATCTAAATAGATATGGAGTTCTTGGACAACTCCTCACTTGGAGTCACTTATCGACATGTTGCTAAGATTAAGAAAAAACTTAAGGAGAAAAATTTTAGGTTTGAAAATCAACCATAGTAGAAGAATGGTAATGAAAACTCTATGTAGGAAAATAAAGGATAGAGTAAGGATAGCTAACCTTGGGATAACCAATCCAAGTCTTAAAAAAGAAGGGTAATGGGAAATTAAAGAATGACATTGGAAAGTGGTGTGAATTTTGCAAAAACATTTAGCAAACACTAATGGATGTTGCTCCAAATAATGATTGTTAGTGAAGATTGAAAATTGCAAAACCTGATTATAGCTTGGACTTTGATTCAGAGTTGAATAAGGGAAAGAAATTAGCAATGCAGAACTCAATGTTACAATTCCTACTACAAAGATCCAACTAGACTACAAAGATCCAACTAGTGTAGCTAGACAAGCCTGAAGAAGGTGAGCACCTATTCCACTCTTAGATGTTGGTGAAGGGGACTCCACTTCATTTCATTATTGATAATGGCAACCAAAATAAATCTATCTCCATTGAGCTCATAAAGAGGTTCACTATGTTGATGATGGAAAACCCCGAACCATACACTATCAGTTGGCTTAGCTAAGGATGAGACAATCGTGTTAGTTAGCAATGTTGCTTTCACTATGGTATCAAGCCCTTTAGAGTTGTGGTATTGTGTGATGTTACCTCACTTTAAATTTGTGATGTTCTTTTAGGAAAACCATATATATGGTAACATCTTGTTGTTTATGGGTGTAGTTCCTAAAGTTTCATTATTACTCTAGGAGGTTTGTTCTACAAGGTGCCAAAGGTGGTTCCAACTACGATATTCTCTTGAATCTTAGCTAAGAGGTGCATGAAGGCGGTCTCTTTGATGGGGAGATTTGTCCTTTTCTTGATTGTGCGAGGAGGTGAATAGAAGATCAATACAACCCCGAGGGCCTTTATTCAGGGTTTTTTCGACATAATGAAACTTCATGGACAAGATAGTAGAATAATACAATGATATATTCACCTCACCTACAAGGGTTCCTTTGCATTAGCAGTTAAAGCATGTAATTTAGTTTGACATGTGATGCTCCTCAACTTAATGACCTGCTATATAGATGCCCTCTTTTAGAGAAAAAGGAAACCAAATGCCATATTCAAGAGCTAATTCAAAGGGGAAATATTCAACTAAGCTCCTCACCTTGTAGGAGCCCCATTGTGGTGGTTTAAAAAGAAGGATGAAACTTAGGGATTTATATTCATTATAAACCCTTGAGCGAAATCATAGTCAAGAATGAGTATCCAATCCCTTCAATTGGTGATATTCTTGATTAGCTCAAGGGCATCAATTTTTTTAGTAAGATTGTGCCTTTTAGCTCGAAAAATATCACTAAAATGTTCACGAGGATGATAGATGATATCTTAAAGTCATTCAAAAATTCTCTTGTGGTCATATATCAAGATGATATCCTCGTCCTCAATAAAACATGAAGCACAAGCAATATATTTTTACCACCTTGTGGCAACACAAGTTGTATGCCAAACTAGAGTAGTTATCATTTGGCATCTAAAGAATTTCGTATTAGGGATATATTGTGGGTGAGCATTGTGTGTGTGTGGATCTAACCAAGATCCAATTCATTTGTGATTATCTAGCCTTAGAGATGTTAACAAAGCTCAACAATTTCTTGGGCTTTGCCAACTTCTACTACAAGCTCATGTTTAGGTTCTATCATATTGCTTGTCCCCGAAGCTAATAGATCAAGAGTGGAGACAAAACCAAATTTGTTTGGGCCAATTCACAACATAACATATTCGAGGATTTCAAACACCACCTATGCTTAACACCAATCCTCATTATACCATACTTGCAACAAACATTTAGTATTGAGATAGATTCTTCGAACGATGATATTGGTGCAATCCTCACTCAGCATAGACATTCAATAACATATCATAGTGAAACACTCTCTAATGAGGTACCCCACCTATGCAAGCATGCCAACCATAGAAGCATCATTTTTTAGGAAAGGAAACATATATTCACACTTATCACAAACCTTGGCAATTCATGTAGATGCAAGACAAGTTATAGAATGATTGCCATTAGAAGTGGTCCATATACCTGCAAGAACATTAAGTATAAGAAATGTAGTGCAAACTCAGTTACACATTGTCTCAACTGAACTTCAAATGTGACTCTAGAAACAATGCTTAACTCTTATAGACATACGATTTTTGTGTCGCCCTAATTATAAGACAATGACCTTAACTTTATTGTTACATATTAAATCATAAATACAAATAAATAAGTTTTATACTTTCATCTCTAAAATAAATTTCTAACTTATATACCATTTGAGCCATCTTACAAATAAACCAGTTTTATACTTTCATCTCTAAAATAAATTTCTAATTTCTATACCATTTGAGCCATCTTTGTATCCCTGAAGTGTGAGAAATTGATTTGAAAAATACATTACAATAAAGTAAAAATTACATAATTTTTACTTCACCTTTTTCACTCAAACTCACAATATTCAAATGATTTATATAAATAAACCTAATCAAAATGGCCAACAAAATATTTATATGTGATAAGATTGATGTACAAGAAAATGGTTCGACTACTAACTTCTCACTATAATCAATATGTTAAGAACTTCTAATAAAGTAGAGTGAATTAACGTGAAAAGGATTTATAAATCATATCAATTGGATCTAGTTGAGTTCTTTATACTAATCTCAACTAATTACGAGATTCACAAAGAAATTACTCTAGTTCAACTACCTCATCATCTGACCATTAATTCATTTATAAGATTGAACGTTGACATTGACTTAATATATTTAATTGGAAAACTTTTAAGAACTCATGTTGTCTCAACTGTAATAACGTAAAAAACGTAAAAACCTTTCCCAATAAAGGAAAGTACAAACCTACTCCCTAAATCAATTTGAAGGGATCTTATACCATACCAGTTTAGGAAATATTTATTTTTAATAAAATATCTAGGGTTAAATATGTGTTAACAATGTGTATATAATATATACTAAACCTTATTAATTAGTTTGAATAGTGAAGTGTTTTGGATTTAGGGAGATTATACTATGTACTTTTAATAAATATTTATTTTATTATTTCATTTATAAGATTGAATATTGACATTAATTTAATATATTTAATTGGAAAACTTTTAACTTAATATATTCAATTGGAAAACTTTGAATATTGACATTAACGTAAAAACCTTTCCCAAAAAAGGAAAGTACAAACCTACTCCCTAAATCAATTTGAAGGGATCTTATACCATACAAGTTTAGGAAATATTTATTTTTAATAAAATATCTAGTGTTAAATATGTGTTAACAATGTGTATATAATATATATTAAAGTTTATTAATTAGTTTGAATAGCGAAGTATTTTGGATTTAGGGAGAGTATACTATGTACTTTCAATAAATATTTATTTAATAAAATATATAGTGTCAAATATGGGTTAATAATATATATTAAATTTTATGATTTTTTAATTTTTTAAAGAAATGGGTAGGGATTTATGTTAAATTTACTTTGGTTATAAAGTTAGAATGTTTACATATTTATCTATTTTGCATCATAATTTTTAGATATCCAAAAAAAAAGTTTTTCTTCTTCTTATGCCTTTTTTAACTATATAATTAAATTGATATTTTTTAAAGACTTTCAAGAAAATATGTAAATACATTATATATTTGTAATACATAATTCTAGAAAGAACATGATGACTAGCTTAAATTTGATGGACTAACTTCAGAAAAAATCTTCGTTAACGCTATTGCTTCATTATGCTCTTTGTCATTCCTCCTCTGCCTTATTCTTGTTGATGTCCATGCCTGCACAGGGTCCTGTTATTCCTAAATTGACATCTGGTTCTAGCCTCTTCAACTTGATATCCAAGACTACTACCTCCGCTTCCATTAGGACCTAAAGCTTTTCAATCTTTCTTTGCAACCATTCACAATTTTTATCCAGGAGTGACAAATGAGTTTGCTTCTCCTTAGCTTCCATCATGTTGTGTCGATTGAGCAAGGTCAAGATATAATCCATTGTCTCACTTAGTCAATCTAGCTGACGGTTCATTTTCTTTTGTTTGTTGACGAGAGTATTTCAAGGATCGAGCTCAATTTTCTAGCATGTTCTACAAATTAAACACACACTTGTTGATCCCAATTTCCCATCACAGAATTCTGGACTAAGCATATGAAGGTTAACCATAACATTATTATATATCCATCCACTCTGCATTCTCGCTTCCTCGATCGAGGCATGGGGCCTTCACTCAATGAACCTATGACATATCACGTGCATTTGTGGCATACTAAACGATGCCCTTAATTTGACTACATATTGGAAAATACCTCTAAAAATCAGTTTATATTCACCCCCTACCAATACGAACCCAATACAGCTTCCCAATTTATAAAACCCCTACTTTCACTAGATATTGTAGCTATCCATTTTTTCAATAACATTTTTTATAACTCCTCATAATTTTTTCATTAACTTTGAACTCCATTTTTTATATCTAGCAATATAAAAACCATTTACCCGATATTATATGCTCAATATATTATGCCATTTTTTCCTCAATATATATCCCCCAATATGAACACATGTGGTATGGTATTTCTCCCTAGTTAAGCCCCCGTGGATCAAGGTTGTCATTCAATGATGGCAAAGAATTGTCCTTCCACACTCGTTTCATTGTCTAGACATTTCCTGAAAATTACTTCCTTGTTGACACAAAGGATTATCACAATTAATCCATCATAGAGTAGGCATCTTGTTTGAGGCTTGGTGAGGCACTTAATGTTCTGCAAGCTCTATTGGAAATCACGACAAAGAACGTATGAACCCCAGATGTCCAACATGTTAAGATCATATAGCAGCCACAACTAGTTGTTATGACGATGGGACTGAACCAATCCACTAACTTCATTTATGAAGGGTTTTCATTCTAATAACTCATCATAAGAGTATTTCAATGCCATCGAAAAACAGAAGCAGACAAATTTGTATTGCCTACGAACCTCTTGGCAAATTCCCCTGCCATCTTTTCCACCTTTAAACTTGTTACAACTTGCATGAGTTTTGTTGTCTTTTTTCATGGTAAAGGATTGAAAGTTTTGTTGTTATGGTTATTCACCATCATCCCTTGTTCCATGAGAGCTCCTTTATTGTCCATCACATCAGTTGTTAAGTTCAAGTGTCGCTTTATATGATAAAGCAGAATGGCCTCAAAATTCCTAAGTTGCATAGATATCCTTTGTAATATTGGGAGGTTGTGAGGGCTGTAGTTTCCTTTTAGTTTGAGACCTGCCGAATAACTATCATGGAATCCTTGAAAACCATCAATCGATGTATAGTCCTTGCAATGACTAATTCAAGCCCCTGCCATAGGGTTAAGTATTCCGCCTGGTTGTTAGTGGCAATACCCAAGCCCCATGCATATTGAGACACTGCTTATTCGTCGAGACGTAAGATAACCCCTCTCACTCCTGCCTCCCTAAATATATGAATTAATTTAAATAACCAAATATTTAATTTTATATCATAAGTTTTTGTGATTGGTTTTCTTGTGTTTAATTAATTATTTTAAAATTATATTAAATACTACTTATGGTTGTAAAATATATGTTTTATTTTTTTAATAAAATTATATTTTTATTTAAAAAAATATTGTTATTCCATTTTAAAAGTAAGATCAATATTTTGATATTTGCCATCAAATTGTCTTTGAGGAAATGTATGCACATTACATACTATGATCAATATTTTGGTATTTGCCATTAATATCCTCTTTAAGAAAGGTATGTACATTACATACTATATGTGGGCTTTAGTAATGGCTAGTAAAAAGATGTTACAATATAATGGCTAACTAAAAAGATATTACAATACATAGAAACATAAATTCTACCCAAATTATAACAATGATTAGATAGCGTAGAAGTTCCTTTTTATCTTGTCGTGGCTTAAGCTAACAATTGCGTTAAGGAGGTGCAAACACACGTTTAAAAAAGTTTGAATGAAGAGTAATACAAAGACAAAGAGATAATGCATATAGAAGGAAAAAGTGAATCCAGGGAAGACTATATGGGATGTAAAAGATTAAAAAAACATTCAAGTTAAATTATAAAAAGTAAAAATGTAGGTAATGAAAATGCATATAATAACAGATTTTGGAGGTAAAGGTTTAAACATGAGAAGGTTTATTCTTCTTCTTTTTTTTTATTAAGGAAAATATAGGAGAGATGTGAAGGTTACATAAGTCTTAATTATGAAATTGGTAGTGAATGCTAAGTTTTGATGGTCATTGTTGTTAATAGATACAGTTTTTTTTGGCAATGTCATGTTTTGTTTCTTAAGTATTGTTAAACTCTAGGTCATTTATAATGATAATTCCTCGTGAGCATCCTTGTAATTGGGGTATCATCCCAAGGCAAGCCTTTGTAGTTGACGAAGGAAAGAACAACAAATGATGGAAAATCTTGGGTTTGGAACTAGAGTGGCAGAAAATGGAAATGCCTTTCCAATGGCTTCATTAACAAGGCATGTTGCAACCCACAAGTTATTTGTTAAAACCATTTCTTGTTCCTTGCACATAAACACTTTGAAATCAAGTTGTTCATCTTTTGGCTCAATAAATAGTTGGTGTTTCCTTTGCTCTGCATAACATAAGGTAACAAGCATCCCTAGAATTTTTAACATTTATTTATTGTGTAAGGAGAGGGATGTGTTTTTTGTGTATAAGTGCATAGAATGCTAGAAGGCACGTTGCTACTTCATGAAACACATAGGAATATGTCTTAAACATGAGAAGGTTCTAGTCCTCAAATGTAGGCTTTGCATTCCTAAGGTTAGACAGGAGGTTTCAAAAATCAACCTCAAAAGGGTCACCATCTTGTTGTCAGAAAATCGTTACAAGTGTGACAACTATGTCAAAGGCACACCAAAAGGTGTTGTTGCTAGATGTTCCTACATGAATAAGAATGTGTGTAGCTCTAAGGCCCCAAAAACACAACTCAATGAGCGTGTTCCATCAATTCCACTATGATGACTTGATTTTCCACAAGCCATAAAGGGTTAGTATCCTCTCTTGCGTGAAAAGCTCAATAAATGCATTTGAACACAAATTGCTTGTAACAACATAAAAATGAGAAATAATTAATTAAAACGTGTAAAGGTGTGTCTTATCAAAGGGACACATCTCTTCATCTGGAAGGGCATCCCGCCTAGTATTTATAATGAGGCTCCTCATTGTAACAATAATTTATATTATTCTATCATCTTGCCAATACATATTATTTACAATGCATTTGTGTATTTTACATTGAAGTACAATCAACAACAATGTTTGTTTGCTTCAGTGGTATTAAAGCCATTCGACCCTCTGGATGTTAACCACTACACAATCCGTTCACTAAGCTTTAGATCTTGAAGTCATGGGAACATACTCCCAAATAGTATCGTATGACCATAAAATTAATCGAGAATTATTACTAGAAATCAAAGAAATACTTGCAAAATCAATAAAGTGTTTTGAAACATTGGATTCAACACCTACAATGGAGGAGGGCATTGACATGAAAGAGTCTAACAATAAAGAATGCTCTGACTAGGAAAAGGATGTTGTACATGTTGAATTAGGAACTCCTCAGGGTGACATAGATGAGACTAAATCTGAAAATATGAAGTGTGAGATCACTCTTCAGCCAGAGCTAAATGTGTCAAATTTCCAATAAAAAACATGCATCATCAACGATTAAGGCTAAACTAGTCAACCATCTGATTTCAAAGCTCAAAGCATTGGTTTCTCAAAATGAAAATCCTATTGCACTGCACAAGGAGAAATTTGATATCTCTTCATACCTAGGTTGAAAAACTCACCATTTGAATCAAGTGCTAAACCAACCCTCTCACAAGAATCACATGTTGGAATGAAATTGCAAGATCTAAATGTTGAAATGAGGATTGGAATTCCCAAAAACACAAATTCTAATGCTAGCAGTTGGGAAAACAATAGAGATTCAACAACCACCAACAGAGACTCTGAAATCGGACATAAAAGTCATAGAGATAAGAAATCGAGATGCAAAGCCCTTAAAACCCGAGACAATATCAGCAAAAAAGTTGATGTAAATGATAAGGTTGTAAAATAGCATACAATGAATGAACAAGATGAGACTCCAGATATAGTTGTAAGGAATTATTCCAAGAAAATCAGAGATGACATAGTCCAATGTAAAAAACACAAGGTTTTAATTAGGATTATAATGAAAACTAGAGATGGGTCAAATTCAAATAACACAAGTAGTGACAGTGAAAGTGTTGTGAAAAGGTGCTTGCCAAAACACCATAAGCCTTCCTGACATATCATAAAAGAAATCTTATGATGCTAAGAAGGTTGCGCTAGGGAAAAAGGAAGACAGTGAGTTATCAAAAGCCTTAAAGCATGAAGAAAAACTTAGAGAAGCTCAAAGATAACGACATAGGCTGAACTTTTTATTCTCGGAGACAGAGATCTATAATCATTTTATGCAAAACAAGACAAGTTCTCAACCTATCATTGGAGCTCCTATTGATAAGGAAGTTGTAGCATTAGAGTCATGCAATGTGACATTAACAAATTATGAAGATATGGAGAGTTAGTCCAACGCATGGAAGCGACTGATGTTTCTTCGCCTCAATCTGTAGTTGAATGCTATCAATCACCAACTATTCCTGTCTGATGAATGTTCAATCAAGTCCTTATCAGAATTTATAGTCATCTCCTACACTCGTTGAAGAAAAACTGAAGAATCGACCTTTTTCACAGAGAAATTCTTCGAACAATTCATCCCTTCAACTTGATTACAAATTACGAACAATACCAGTTGAAACATGAAAACAAATTTCGACGTGCCCAATTTATAGAGAAGAGATTCAATTATGTACAAAATAGATCAAAACGGTGTTCTATTTGTCATCAATTGACCCACATGGAATTGAGTACTTCCCAGCTTCATGTGCTGGTCGTGGATGACAATAGAACGAATCGGAAAATTTGACCCGTCATAGAGATTATTAATCTTGGATCTCCTATAAGTGTTTGTATATATATGGCAGGTCTGAGACAGAGTGATCGAATTCTCCATATTAGAAAGCTGCACAAATTGGTTTTTTCCAAAGTTGATGCTAGATTTAGAATCCTTTTTTATAAACATGAGGGTTTTCATTCCCTGGTTTGTCTGCATCAAAATACAAGAGTAGTCAATCGACTCAAAAACCATAGTCACGACAATATGGTACGACGTACGAAAATAAAAATTAAAGTGATGAATTATAATTAACAACCTAAATTAAAATAAAATGAAATACATAATAAATAAAACAAGGTCATTTTATAAAGTTATTATAAAGTTACCTTATAAATATTTTATAAAATCACTTTAAAAATAAAAAGGTAATTAATTAATTATAGAAATAATAATAATATAAAAATATTTTACTAAAAATGTATATAATAAAAGTAATAAAAAAATTCGTAATGGAAATGGATAAACTTGGATTCCAACACATTAATACCGATGAATCACACATACCGAAGCGACCAGAAGAGAATTGTTTTCATTATGCTTTAGAACAAAGCATCTCTAAGTGGTGGTAATGTAACAACATAAAAATGAGAAATAATTAATTAAAACGTGTTTTATTAAAGAGATATATCTCTTCGTATGAAAGGATACCTTACCTAGTATTTATAACGAGGTTTTTTATTATAACGATTATTTTTATTATTTTATCGTTTTATTACTAAATATGATTTACAATATTTTAATGAACAAAATTTGCATATATGGGAGAATGTTTAAAACACTTCATTACTTCCATTGAGAATACAACTATATATATTGAATAATGTATATAAGAATTAATATTATATGAGATATGATGATTGTTACAAATGGGTGCTTGCTTATATATCTAGGTAGGTGCTCATTAATGAATGGCCATGTCTTTAGAGACATGCATTTTTTATACTAATCACTAGTTAATTAATCATTACAATTATTATATATATTTATATTGTTTATATATATATTTTATTCATAACATTGTCGTTCTCTTCAAAAAGCTTTGTCCTCAAAGCTTATTGCTAATAATGCATGTCATGTGTTTCTTGTCTTGTAATCTATTCACATCTTTACAAAAATTTCTTGGAGTTGTCATCTTTGTTGATACAATATGATAGGATCCTCTGAGTTATAAGCAAAATTGTCGCATTGAGAAGGGGTTTGACCATCCTAAATCAAACTTTTGTGAAATCTTGTGGTTACTAGAAACTCGAGATGAAATGTTATCACTAGACTAGATTACAATGACATCAATATTCTTTGGAACATAAGTCGCTTGTTTATGATCTAAGTGATATGGATCTTCAAACTGGTTGAGATGTTTGATTTTATGATTTAGGTGTCGATAAGGAGTTCTTGTGATTTGATCTTCCCTTAACCTATTTGTGGCAATTTGGTTTATTTTAGGTATTTGATTCCCTTCACATACATAGGTCGTTTGGTTAATCCTTTGATTTTCATTTAAACTTTCTGTTGTTTGAACTGCAACATTTGAGTAAGTATTCACGTTAATTGGATTTGCACTTGTTTGAACTATGAGATTAATGGAATGTGTGTTTGTTCCATTTTCTTCCACTTGAATTTCCACATTTGAAGTTTTCAACGCTTCCTTCTTGATAAGTTGGTGCACCTTGTTTTCCAATGACTTCTTGTCCTTCTTCAGCGTCTTAATTTGCGTCAACAACTTTTTACCGTGGTCCTTAAGTCGAGAAACTTCTTCATTTTTATCAGTGATGATTTTTCCAACTTTCATTTTCATATTTTGTATTGTGTTTTTACTTTCTTTAAGAATTGCTTTTGGGATATCTTGTATGTCTTCTGGTGTCAATGAATTTGGCTTCATAGTATTTTCCTGTAGCGTTATTTTTTTTCTTCTTGCAAGAATATGTTAGAAACTTATTTTTTTTATTTAGGATGAAGGACCCTAATGATTCCATTCAGGGTGAACCCAAAACCATGTCTGATTTTATGATTTAGGTGTTGATAAGGAGTTCTTGTGATTTGATCTTCCCTTAACCTATTTGTGGCAATTTTGTTTATTTTAGGTATTTGATTCCCTTCACATACATAGGTCGCTTGGTTAATCATTTGATTTTCATTTAAACTTTCTGTTGTTTGAACTGCAACATCTGAGTAAGTATTCACGTTAATTGGATTTGCACTTGTTTGAATTGTGAGATTAATGGAATGTGTGTTTGTTCCATTTTCTTCCACTTGAATTTCCACATTTGAAGTTTTCAAGGCTTCCTTCTTGATAAGTTGGCGCACCTTGTTTTCCAATGACTTCTTGTCCTTCTTCAGCTTCTTAATTTGCGTCAACAACTTTTTACTGTGGTCCTTAAGTCGAGAAACTTCTTCATTTTTATCAGTGATGATTTTTCCAACTTTCATTTTCATATTTTGTATTGTGTTTTTACTTTCTTTAAGAATTGCTTTTGGGATATCTTGTATGTCTTCTGGTGTCAATGAATTTGGCTTCATAGTATTTTCTTGTAGCGTTATTTTTTTTCTTCTTGCAAGAATATGTTAGAAACTTATTTTTTTTATTTAGGATGAAGGACCCTAATGATTCCATTCAGGGTGAACCCAAAACCATGTCACCTCGATCGCTCCATAGGGATTGAACAAATTGTGATATGATTGTATAGTTCTCAATGTTTAATTGTAAATCTTTTATGTCATATTTTTTGTGTTCTAGAGATCTAATTGTTTGATTATATTTGACTCACCAATTGGTTAGTGAGTTTAGGATTTATATAATTTGTCTTCGGCAGGCGAGATGGAAATAGTAACATCTATTCCTGTGATGGCTCCTTTACTTTTGAATAACACTAAAACATAGTTATATGAAGTTTCTGGAAATCTTCCTTCCTTTATTTCCGAATTAAACTCCATTTCTTTCTCTTCAATTATTGACTCCATTTTGCGTTTATCAAAATAAAACTAAGATTTTGAGAATAACCCTTCCTAATTTTTATATTAAAATTTTATTATCTTCTTGCACAACTTAATATTAAATTCTTAATAATTTTATTTTAAGAAACTTATGTATTCGTTTCTTAATTATTATTATTTCGAAGTAATTTATATGATAGACTTTGAAATATATTTAATTTATATTTTCTAAATAATTCTCTTTAATACCCCTCCTTACTTCAAATGGAACCTTTCCACTTTATATTTCAAAAAGTCTTCCCCTTTTTATATTATTATAATAATTTAATTATTATTGTAATTTTTTGCTTAATAATTACTTACTTTCCTCTTTATAAGATTCCTCTTTATAAGAGATGTTTATTTTTTTCATGTTGAACTCATATGAAGGTGAAAGGCATGAGCTTTGGTGATTTGCTGATTAAATACTTGTTTCATTAATTCGCTATTTGTTTTGTTTTATTACTGAAGGTTCTCGACATAATAACTTTTAGAAATTAATAATAAGGGGTTTGCTGGTATGCAATTTCAATCCCAACTTCTTTATTACAGACCCGACAATTGTTCGATGGCTATTAGTGGCCATTGTGATGTCTGTGGACTAGTGGATGTCTTCCTCAGTAGCGGTGCACGGAGTACGGAGAGATAACTATAACGTTGTCGATCGATTGATTGGTATGTGGTGGTTGTGCAGTGGAATTTTCAGTAGTGGTTGTGCGGTGGGATTTGCTTGAAGGCATAATAAGGCTGGTCGTTTTGTTTTTGTTTTTTGATTTTTACAATTTTTAATTTTGATTTTTTTTTTTTAAACAAGAATATTGATTTTTGTGATTCATAATGATTAACATAATTTTTATGAATTAATCATAATACTGTTTTAGGAGTCAATGTTTCAAATGTGGGTTAAAATTTCAAACATTGTTTAAGAGATTAATTATTTTTTGTTATTATCTTTTTATATTTTTTAGTTTATTGTGGCGAGAGGTGTTCTACAAGATATGAATTAGGTGTAAAGTAAGAAAAGTTTTAACATTTTTCAAATGTCAATAAAAATATGTAGTAAAAAAATGTGGACTTTATATGTTTTAATTAATATTTAAATTAAAACATATATAAATATAAAATAATTCCACTTACTTTGCTCATCTTACTTTATAAAATAAAAACCAATTAACAAAAATTAAATTTGGATAAATATAAAGTACAAAACCATGAACTATAACAAAACCATAAATATAAAGTACAAAGTCATTGGCTATTATCAAACCATGGACTAGAACACTTTTCTCAAAAGCGACATTAACACAATCAAATCTAATGAGACTAAAAATAAACAGTTTAATAAGTTATAGACTCAAATGATATTTATATATAATGTTTAATTTAATAAAGATTAAAATATTCATAATTTAATAACATTTTTAAAATTAATAAAAAATAACTAATATTAATATAAGTAGTTAAATTTGACCATCAAAATATAACATAGTAATAAATCTATTATACAAATTATAAACAAAAGTAAGGTAAGGTGATAAGTGTTTAGAGATAACTTGAGTTGCTCATACAAATTTCCACATGGCCAACTCCTTATCAAATCTGGCCCACCTTTAGATTTTAACCCCACTCATGATCATCAACAAAAAGCGTACATAGGTGCCAATATTTCTTGGAGATCTAAAATTCTTTTTGCTCAATTAAAGACTAATTCTCATCAACTTCATTGTGAAACAGGGCACTAGAAAAGGCCAAAAGAAATGTGGGAGGAAAGAGTATGTATTTTTTGCTCTTTCGGAAAAGTGGAAACAGAAAAACATTTCATGTTAGAATGTGAGGCCTTCAAAGACAGTAGGGAAAATTATGCAAGTATTATGTTTGCTAGCTCCTGGGATAATCTATTCAGCGAAGAGTTTGTTGAGAAGTTGGGAGCGTTCACTGTAAAACTCCACAGAGAAAGGACTAATTACAAAAGCAAGATGGAGAAACCATCTGCCCCATAAGCTATTTTTAACTTGTGAATGTTAAACTTTCTTTCTTTCTTTCTTTCTTATGTGGGTCTGAGTTCATTCGAGCGCCACACAATGTTGTTTGGGCTTGGCCTCATTCGGCCCCACATAATGTTGTTCGGCCCGCAAAGTCAGCTGTGCATTGCCCGTCCTCCATGGCCCCATTAATAAATTATATAAACATTTTTATATATGCATCCCACGTAAGGCCCTACAAACTCTCACTCTACTAAAATTTCAAAATTATAGCACCAGGTAAAAATGAGAATGTTTTGTACTACACTTCTAAACGAGAATTGTTTGGTTATTGTGATACATCTTTTTGCGCTATTTTAAACAAACGAAACTTGTATGTAAATATTTTTTCTTAATCTTTTGGTTAGATTCAAGTATATTTATAGTGATGGTCCTCGGCTAGATTGGGTGTAGTTGATTTTTTTCAAACTTGCGTAGAGATATGAAATGCATTTTACATTTAACTCACATGCACATTCAAGTGTGGATCTCCTTCTGCCCTGCAAATTACGTAATGGGTTTTCCTGACTCTGAAAATTGATTTGCAGAGGATAGCTCGTCTCCACGTTATTTGACCCTTCATTGTCATCGCTAGTGAAAGAGTTTCGACAGTGGAGTATGGGAAGTGCGAGATCTAAAGGTGCGGGGTCCCAATGAGGCCAAGCCCGCACAAAAATAAATTCGTGTGGTGGTCCGAATATGGCCAGCCCCAAACAAGGGTAGTTCTGAGGGGGCTCGAAGGTGGGTCAGGTTTGACAGAGGGTTGGCCACGTGGAATTTTTTTGGGTTAATAATGCGTTCTTGTCTCCCCGGCACACGTCAAATCTGTTGGGGCCTTACATTTTCTATTTGAATTTCCAATGGTGCCAATCCCCAAAGATGGAAGGACCAAACAACGAAACTAGAGCGACTAAACTCGTAATGGAAATTTAACTCTCATGCCTGAAATTTGACCTTTCCAAATATATAGACAACAAGGACATCCCAAGGTGTGACATTCATTCATAATCTAAAGTTTTGTTAAATGATATGTGAATACGTTTTTTCAAGCAATTGCATGTGACCACTTTGACGAATCAAATTAAAAGCTTTTCAAGCCCGACTCGACCTGAGCGGTCAATAGATGTGAGTTTCCCTATCGACCGAAGTTTCAAAGAGAAAATGATAGTTGTGAGTCTTTTAAAAATTTGGAGATAAATGCGAGTCGTAATAGAAGCAACAACATCCCACATGGATCTAGCTTTGAACCATCCATTTAAGCAAACCATATTTTCTTAGCCACTCATCAAAAGAAGCATAAGGGAATTGAGCTACTCAAGCACTACTACCTAGTAAATTTATTCAATTTTAATTTTAAGAATAAAAAAGATAGTCGTGCGAAAGAAGTTTTGTGCGGGAGAATGGGCGTGCAGAGCAAGGAACATATTTTTTTTTTTTTTTTGGTAATGTTCCACTCACATTCCCACTTCTACACCTCTGACACATTCATCCCCGCACACTTCTTTAGCACATCTCCATCTCCATCGTGTACAACACTACATATGGATCAATTAATTAGTGGTTTTGGATTATTAAAGTTTGGGGCATGAAAAGTTTGGTTTATGTGTACAATAAATGGACTTGGTCATATGATATTAACATGATTTAATGTAAATTTCAAGTCCTGGATTAACATGAAAAACCGATCCTCTAAATATCAAAAGAGGCAAGGACTATGTTGCTTTGCAGTTATTGCTCTTGTTTTACGAGTAGTAGAATGGGATCAAATTATTAATATAGGACATTATTGTATTTCATGAGACTAAATAATCAATCAATTTTTTTTCAAAGTGTGACATGTAAGCCAAGTGGAACATATTAATTGGTAGAGATTACACAAATAAACTACTATAGCAATGAAAATAGGAAAAAACCACAGTAATTGAGTTTTGAAAAAATTATTACATTTTATTATTTATTTTTTAAGTTAATTTATTTTTTCTTCCAGGGGGGAATTACAAGTTTATATTAGTAAAAATAATAAGTTACATAAGTAGATGGAAAAGTACATTCATATATTGTCCCTGAGGACCATGTATGCTTCAAGCACTCATCATAGCTAGGCTACCCGTAGTTACATTTACCAAGATAAATTGGTTTTCTATTTTTTCTATTTTTTCTTTTGAACTTTGTGCCAAACCCCAAGAGATGGAGTAGCCATAACAATTGCCAACTCACCACTTTATGATATTGCTTAAACTTCTTTGTCTGAGTTTGATCTCTCAAATATGTGGGATCACTTTATTCCACTTGGACCTTGACTATTGCTCTTTTCCTCATGTTGATTTCCATGACTCTGTATCACCACTAAGTCGTTGGGTTTCTCTATTTGTTTATCCTGATTCTTCAACTTCTCTTCTCCCTCTTTTTGGGAACCTTGTTGATCCTATGTGTTGGTTTCATAGAGGTGGCTTATTATAGGAAACCTTAGTGCTTCTCATTTAATTGTCAACCCGAGGTAAGTCTTCTTATTTCAAGAGTGTCAGCACAGTATATGCAAGTGAGATCAACTGATAGTTACTCTATGCTGATTATGAGAAAGGGTTATCTAATCTTCAGAACTCAATCAACTTAAAGGGGAATGGTTTGATAGATTATGGCTAATTATTCTGTCTAGTTTAGAAAAGAGAAACCTATGGTTGAGCAGCATAATGATGGTTTAAACAAAAATCTTGGTGAACTGAACAACGATGATTTGAACAACATTCTTAATGAATTGAACAACAATCGAAATGAAAGCAATCTTAATGAAAGTAATCTAAATGAAAGCAACAACACTTATATAATTTTGCAATGGAATTCTCTTTGTAAACTGACTAAATAACATTAATCAACAATTGGATGCCTCACTGTGTTGAAAGGATGGTTTAATCCATACAGACAAGTAATCATTGATCGGTAATTATCCTATGATTTGTAAATCGATTGCAAAGGTGTTGGAAGAAAATGGAAATGTCTAACAGCTATGGAGCATTATTATACAGACCAGAAGATACGAAATGCGATGATTCTAATTCAAGAAGTACAAATGCTAAACTATTCTGAAGGAAGAAAAACTGTAACTTTATTGAGTAGAAAAGTATTTTACAACCGTATCAGATAACTGGACATGGATTCTGTAACTAATGCACAACACAGAATTTGGCGAGGAAACTCCTAGGGGTTGGGCCCAAACCACTAGAAATTTTAACGCGATGAAAGCCTCAAAAGGTAATTGTTCAAAACATCAAAACTCAAAAGATAATACAGGAATACAATATGACAACTCTGTCTTCTTGATGCACTGATTACAGAGGGAAAATTCCTATTCGAATCCCTATCTAGTTCGTCCCTAGCCCCTTTAAAGGCATTTCCATGTAATGAGATAGTGTTCTCCAAACGACAGCCACTGCGCGTGGCTGTCGTTTGAGTCTTCGAGCTTGAATTCGTCTCTTTGCCTTCTGTCGGCTCATACATTCGTGTCTGTCGGGTGTCTTCCTTTTGCTGTTGGTTCAACTGCTCTGCCTTCCTGCATACGGAGATACAATAAGTCAAATTTCTGTTATAGAAACGTTCATTTTTGTTGTTAGTTCAATTGCTCTGATTTTCATAAATCTTTTCTTTCTTTATTGTCAAAATGAGGAAGAATTCCTAAGTTTGTGCCATAATTCAAAGTAATTATAGGGTGAAAACATACCTTAATTCTTGCCCAACACTATGCCTTTGGATGTTGCTGGCTCTTGTCCATTTCTTCATCTTCATCATCAGAAGAATGCAGGTCTGAAAATTGCCATCCTTTTGGTTTTTGCGTCCTTTTCTTTGTCCTTTTCTTCGCTTGTGGGCATGTATTTTGCAAATGCCCTGTCTAATGGTAGATCTGACCCCTGAAAACGATATTTTCAAAGTCTAACCATTGTGTCCACTTGAAGTTTTGGTGTGTTAGATGAACACGATCTGGAAGGCTTTTACTTAAGTCCATCTCCACACATATGTGTGCAAAAGTGAAGATACCTTTGTTCATTCTTTCTCGATCTATCTTTAGGAATCTCCCCAGATAATTTCCAATGTCTTCTAGGATTTGGTGATGACAAAGGGGGAGCGGGAGATTATGTAGTCTTACCCATACCAACATTTTCGTAACCGCCATTGTATTGGCATCGAATCCAAGAAACCATGGAGTTACAAAGAGACTTTCCCTTCCCTAAAACCACGATCCTTCATTTATGACATATTCCAAGTCTTTCTGATTATCGAACTGGACCACAAAAAATCCATTTACACATATAAATATCACCATCTTTAATCCAATTGAGGAAGATCCACTAATGTAAATGTTCATATTTGAGTCAGAACCATTAAATCAACATATGATAGCTTTGACTTGTAAAACAATGAAAAAACCACTCACTTCTGGTAATTCTATTGACATATATGGAGCCTTCTCCATCTTCTCTACTAGGTACCAACCCAGAATTGTGAGATTTGGGGATTATTTTCTTATTTTTTAAGTTATTATTATTAACTTAATTGTTTTTAGTATGTTTGTGTGATTAGTTTATGGGTTAAGAAATTGTGATTTCAAGCCACACCAACCTTTAACACGGCTAGATTTTTTTGGTGTCTCATTTAAGTTTTGAGCCTTGACCACCTTGAATAATGAAACCCTCAAAATCTAATGACACTCGTGAGAATTGACTTTATGAAAAAAAAAGACATGGGTTGGGCTTTGATCCACTTATATGTGCACATGTTACAAAATTGTTAATATAGTATCTATGAGTATAACCACTCATTCAACTACTCCTTTAAATTGTCCCATAACTTCAAGGTTAAATGACCCTTACTAGAGTTGAACCTTATCTAATACTACTTGGCTTTTTACCATTAAATTCAATCCCTTAAAAAAAAATTACTATATTTTATTAATAAAAAATATTATATTTTCATTTATTAATTTAATATTACAACAACTAATTCTTCCTGTGCCACCTTCATAATTTTCTTATTAATTTCACTATCGCATCCTTTAATTTCTTTTGATATCTTCTAACCCAACCTTAACTTACCGATTTTTTTTTTCGAAATTCTATTAAATTTAATTCTCTTCTCATTGTTTTTGTATGTTTGGTGGGACTATGTCTTCATCATATCCAATATATCACCCCGATCAGATAGAGAATTGGACCAGTGACTTAACGTTAAGGAGTGCCTTAATAGAGTATCCAACTACCATCTATCCAAGACCCTGTAAACTAATCTCCAATTCATTTAAATTAATATAACTTCTCACGTGTTTTTTTAATCTAAACCTCATTTTAACCTTTCAATAACTCTTATTATTATTATTATTTTCCTATTTCTATTTCTATTTCTTTTCGTAATATCTCCTTTTTCAAAATTTTATTACATTCAATGGCCTCGTGTGTTAAGTTAATACAAACTTCGATCTAATTTTCAGTGTTGACATGGTAAAGAAGACAGATCATACCTTCCCCTTAATAAAGGCAATTTAATTATTAAAAATTAATCTTCAGTTGATACATCCTTTAACCTAATTTCTTGTCTCAAGGTCCACTAAAGTGTTTGTCTTCATATCATAGGGAAGAGAAAGATTGTGCCGTTCCCCTTGACAAAGGTGATTTATTAATCAAATGTTAACCACGTGGCAATTTTTTCAAAGAAATGAAAAAATAATTGCTTGCACTCTACTTCGCTATATGTCAATGACAAAAACTTGATGTAAATATCCAATATTAACCATGTGGCAAGTTCCCAAAGGAATACTTGGGAAAATATAAAATAATTGCTTACACTCTACTTTGCTATATGTCAATGACAAAAAGTTGATTTAAATATCCAATATTAGCCATGTGGCAAGTTCCCAAAGGAATCTTGGGAATGTATTTCAATAAGTACCCGACATGAACAATCATTTTATTGCCAGAAACACATAAGTTAAACTACCCTGTGCACGTGGTGGCCAGTAATATGCAATGTTTGCTTTCAATGGATATGGATGAAGCTTTTGAAAATATTTCCATATCCAAAAAAGCTACATGAAGCGGTGAGATGTATAGTGTTCTAATGAAAAAGTCAATCCAGAGAATTCGTAATGCCCACGTGATGGTACGTAATATAAGGGCGTGGTTTATTGAATGGTATTTGTTTTTTCAATCAATTTTGAGAGTATTTAATTGTCTTTTGATGAGGGAAATGGATTCTGTATTATTAAGAATATTTTGGACATCTAAAATTTTGAATTTTGATAGTGATAACTAAGATTTTCAAAAAAAATTGTTGGAAATTTTCAAAATCTTTCTAGAATTTTCATTATTTGTTAGGGAAAATTGTGACCTTAGGCCGTTTTAGAAAGAGTTTGTAACGCTCCCGTTATCAGCCTAACGATAGAGTTCAGAGGCAAGTTGTAGGGGCGGGCTATAAGTTCCGTATGTTTAGACAGGTCGTATTTATTCTTCATGCCAGATCCAATAAGCGGAGAGCCTATACGGGTCTAAAGCGTAATTACATATATAAAGGGAATGTCTCCTTTTTGTAACGAAGCCAACCACTACTGGCAATGCCAATGACTAATTGACTCTTGACGACTCAAGGGTTTCTCGTTATCCTCTTTTCGGTATCACCCCGGCAACGGGGAACCTACCATCCATCAATTGATGGTAGGGAACACTGTATCTATGTTATTCTCCCATGACCAGCGCGAAAGCGAAAGTACCCCGCTCAATCTCCCATTCCCTAGTTAATAGGAAACCCTTATATGTTTATTTAATACTCCCTCTACGTACCTATATCGCGCCTCGTGGATTGCTCCAAATGATTCAAAGCTTTCGGTGGGGGTTTGAGAGCATCATCGTTTGCGAGACGCGGGATCCACGCCTCCACGACCCAAAGAGTACTGCCCTCCTAACGTATACAGCGGGACTGAAAAATTCCGTATATCCCTACCCCCTGCTTAAGGAACTATTCTACAAAGAGTTTTCCCCTATCTTGGGCGGAGAACTTCAATGCATTAAAAGGAAGGGGTGGGGGACAATATGCGCCATGTTCCCAGAGCTAGATTGCCATCCAAATCTGGCTCTATGGGGGATATCCCCTGAGGAGTTTGAAGCCAGACAATATGCCAATACCAAGAAGGTAGGGTTTCATCTCGCGAAACTGATCATAAGTCGGGCCTCCAAAAGGGCAGAAACCACAACCACGTTTCCAGGGCCCGATACCCTGGCGTCACGCGCCTTTGGCGACTTTTCAACCCCCCCTCCCACCGGGAGGCGCGACACCCTGGCGTCACGCGCCTTTGTCGACTTTTCAACCCCCCCTCCCACCGGGAGGCGCGACACCCAGTTCGTGGTTACCAACACCGAAGAACAACTCCGTTTCTCAAATGGTCAGGAGGCGGAGGCGCCTCCCGCGCTGGAAGCTGAGGATTCCACCATTTACCTGGATGAAGGGGGTTTGCCTGAAAGGGACGAATCTTCCGCTCTTCAGCAACTACGCCAATATTGGCAGGCCCACGGGGCACCGGTCCCTTATTCGGAGGGTGAGCTCGAGCCGGAAAGGTCGCACGTGATCCAGTGGCTGGGGCACAACCTTGTCACACCGAGAGCTATAGGAGAGGAGCAGTTGCTCCTGCTTGGCACTACACAAAGCGAGCGAAACTCATTCGTGCAGCTCCTCGCCCAAATGCTTCATGTTTGTTTCTTGCCTCCCAGATTGAACAATTGGTCGGGCGCGGACAACGCCCGTGAGGTCACGGTCATCGAGGGTATATCCGATTTCAGTTATTCGGATGCGGCGGAGGAGTCGTGCTGCTGTAGAACCACTCTAGTTCGGCTTTTGGATGGCCAGCCGGGGCTGTATGAATGGGGGCTCCGGGGCGAAAACACGTTTTTAAACCGTGTGAACACCCCCGTGATCCTGGTACCTCACCTTCCCGCGGTGCCTACCAGCCTCTGCTCAGATTTATTTTCTTCCCGGCTTAGGGTGGCCGAATGGATAAGCCCCCCTCCCGTGGGTACGATTTCTGGGGGCAGGTTAGCCGCCACTCTTTTAGTAGCTACGGAAAGGAAAACAGAGGGAAGCACTCTGGATTGGGCCGAATATCCATCCTTGGTCCCATTGTCCAGGCTTATTTGAGTAACTCCTTCATAGGAATTCAATCGCTTTACAGGGATTAAAAAATCGCCCACCCCCGGTAGTGTGAAGGGGGGGGTTACGAGGTCGAGGAGAAGGGAATCACCATTAATATGGTGAGAAATTAGATAGATGGTCTGGGCCTGACTGCGAGACCCGCTAGTCGAACAGAGAGCTATAGTGATCCGGGAGTCCCGCGCGGAAGGGCTCCACGGGGCACGAGGCAGAAGACTGCCCACCCCTGATGTTGAAGGGATAACTGCGAGGAGCCAACCCTACCTAGTATGATAGGGCTGGGTTGGGCCAACCTATGGTGTACCGGTTGTAACGCCTAGCAAGCAGTGCCGGGCAGCCAAGTTGGTATGGAAGAACCGCTGAAAGCTTTACCGCGGGTAAGCGAGAAATCCTTCCCTAGACAAGTTATCGTACGCGGTGAAAGAACATCACTTCGATAGGCAATGGGTGTAAGCACTGCGGGCGGTGTTCAGCTAAATTGTACTAAATTTCCCAAGGCGCTTTTAGTTCAGTTCGGTAGAACGTAGGTCTCCAAAACCTGATGTCGTGGGGTTCAAATCCTACAGAGCACGAGTATTTCATCTATCTATGCTAAGACAATCTCAAAGTATCTGCTGGGTCTTTTGCCCTTTCAATCATACCTGGCCTAGGAGAGAGAGAGTGAGAAGTCCACCATTAGTGCTCTCCCGGTAGGGAGACCAGACCTATCCTATCTCGACCCCCGCTTTGGAGAGATAGAGAGAGGTCTACCATTAGCTATCGACCGGTAGGGAGACCAGACCTATCTCGACCCCGCTTGGAGAGATAGATAAATGAAATGAGGCTCACTCTCTCTGAGTCGAAGACGCTACCATCTCTTTATGGTCTATGGCTGAAGGCCCAAGTCGAAGACTTTATTTCAACTAAAATTAATACAAAAATTCCCAGTGTATCAGTTTTATAAAATTACCGCGTGAAATTTCCCCCCTTATCCCTCCTTATCCCTCTTTTCCCTTTTTCTTTTCCCCTCTCCTTTTCCTCTCCTTTCCCCTCTCCTTTTCCCCTTTTTCCCTCCCCTTAAACCCCTCCCCTTATCCCCTAATCCTTACCCTAATTCATTCCTAATCCGTACCCCATAACTTTTTCCCTTTTCTCCCTTGATCCTCCCTGATTCCCCGCGTCGTTCCACTCCGCAGCGCCGCACCGTTCCAGTGGGCTGATTCGCTCCGCTCATCTGCTCGCCACTACCGTTCCGCTCGGCCTTGGTCCGTGGCCTCGCTACACTACACTACACTACTCGCTCGGCCTTAGCGTGGGCCTCGCTCTCCCTGTTCCGTTCCGCTCGGCCTTGGTCCGGGGCCTCGCTACACTACACTCTAGTGCCGCACCGTTCCGGTGGGCTGACTACGCATCAGGTTAATAGTATATTTCATTATTATTATATGATGCTATCAAATAATATATTTCATTATTATATGATGCTATCAAATAATATGTTTCATTATTATTATATGATGCTATACCAAAGGATCAGTATCTATTACAAGTACTTACTAATTTACTAATACTTACTCAAACTACCAAAGGATCAGTATCTATTACCACCCCTTTTTTTCCCAAAGAAAAAAGGGGAACACCATCCCATCAAGTACTTACTAATTTACTAATACTTACTCATGGTAACTACCAAAGGATCAGTATCTATTACCATACTTACTAATAACTCAAACTTACTGGTAAGGGCCGAAGGCTTCTTATTACCATACTTACTAATACTTACTCATGGTAACTACCAAAGGATCAGTATCTATTACCACCCCTTTTTTTCCCAAAGAAAAAAGGGGAACACCATACTTGCAAGTACTTACTAATTTACTAATACTTACTCATGGTAACTACCAAAGGATCAATATCTATTACCATACTTACTAATAACTCAAACTTACTGGTAAGGGCCGAAGGCTTCTTATTACCATACTTACTCATGGTAACTACCAAAGGATCAGTATCTATTACCACCCCTTTTTTCCCCAAAGAAAAAAG